>OAMR01000045.1:1684836-1703626 GCA_900205405.1 Echinochloa crus-galli
GCGCTGGCGGCGGACAAGGGCGGCATCCTGCGCCAGGCCATCACCGGCGCGTCGGGCGGCGACGGGGCCGCCGGGGACTCGTTCGAGCGCGTCCTGAGCAACGCGCTCAAGAAGCTGCCGTCGCAGTCCCCGCCGCCGGACTCGGTCCCGGCGTCCACGGCGCTGATCAAGGTCATCCGCCGCGCGCAGTCCGCGCAGAAGAAGCGCGGGGACTCCCACCTCGCCGTCGACCAGCTGCTGCTCGGCCTCCTCGAGGACTCGCAGATCACCGACTCTCTCAAGGAGGCCGGCGTGTCCGCGGCGCGGGTGCGCGCCGAGCTCGAGAAGCTCCGCGGCGGTGAGGGCCGCCGCGTCGAGTCCGCGTCCGGGGACACCAACTTCCAGGCGCTCAAGACGTACGGCCGCGACCTCGTCGAGCAGGCCGGGAAGCTGGACCCCGTCATCGGCCGCGACGAGGAGATCCGCCGCGTGGTGCGCATCCTCTCGCGCCGCACCAAGAACAACCCCGTCCTCATCGGCGAGCCCGGCGTGGGGAAGACGGCCGTCGTGGAGGGCCTCGCGCAGCGCATCGTCCGCGGCGACGTGCCCAGCAACCTCCTCGACGTCCGCCTCATCGCGCTCGTCGCCGGAGCCAAGTACCGCGGCGAGTTCGAGGAGCGGCTCAAGGCCGTGCTCAAGGAGGTTGAGGAAGCCGAGGGCAAGGTTATCCTTTTTACCAATGAGATTCACCTCGTCCTCCACGCGGGCAGGACGGAGGGGTCCATGGACGCGGCCAACCCCGATGCTCGCGAGGGGCCAGCTCCGGTGCATCAAAGCCCGGCTGGTTGAGGTGCGTAACTGAATTTCTGAATTTTCAATCCATGCCTCGAGTAAACAAATCCTCATGTGTTCTGTATGATACAGACGTTTCTTAATCGTGTCCATTGTTCAGGTTAAGAAGGAATTACAGCCCCTAACCATGAAGTACAGGAAGGAGATGGAGAGGATCGAGCAGATCAGGAGGATGAAGCAGCGCCGTGAGGAGCTGATGTTCAGCCTGCAGGAGGCCGAGCGCCTGATGGACTTGGGTCATGTGGCCGACCTCAAATACGGCGCCCTCCAGGAGATTGACGCCGCGCTCGCCAGGCTCGATGGTAAACAGGGGATAACCTGATGCTCACTGAAACCATAGGCCTTGAGCAAATTGCAGAGGTACGGCTGATACTATAGAAATTTCTGGAGCAATTCTGATTGTCTTAGCCATTGTGCAGTGTGCTGAAATGTTGATCTTTCTTGTGGGAAGGTGGTGCGCCGATGGACTGGCATTCCCATGAACCGGCTGGGGCAGAACGACAAGGAGAGGCTGGTTGGCCTGGCTGACAGGCGGCACCAGAGGGTGGTCGGCCAGGCGGAAGCCGTGAGCGCTGTTGCAGAGGCGGTGCTGATAACAGTGGCCGGTCTTGGCCGGCCGCAGCAGCCCACTGGCTCCTTCCTCTACCTGGGTCTGACTGGCGTGGGCAAGACCGAGCTTGCCAAGGCCCTCGCCGAGCAGCTGTTCGACGACGAGAACCTGCTTGTCCACATTGACATGTCCGAGTACATGGAGCACCACCTGGGTAAGTAGAACATGCAGTCCTCATGTTTGCAGTGACGTTTCACTTACAAGAAGCTGAATTTTGGATGCTGAATTGGGATTTCTTTTGTGGATGTAGCTATGTTTGCCAATGAGGAGGCCCTACAGCGTGATCATCATCTTCGATGAGGTGGAGAAGGCGCGATTCTTGTCATGCAGAAGGTATGTACTCGAGACATCCAAAACCGATGTCTTGGCATACAAAGAAATTATCATAAACTATTTCCTGACGATATGAAAACATATCTTAGTCAAATCATAGAAAAAATATATATTAAATTATCTTATATTGTAGCATAACTATATCTTCATCTAATTCAATACTTTGTCAGAGATTACATTGCTTGATTTGACTGTATGGTTGACTGCCGCAGATTACACTTTATCATATTGGATATTTTCACGTGACCTGTGTAAGCTAAAAATATGTTCATTGTTTGCAGGAGTACTTAACATATTATATTGAAACATGGAGTTAGCCCGTAGCAAGGCACGAGCTAACAAGTTACTGCAACACAGCAAAATGAATGTTGCGCCCACCGTGGGAGCCTTGCGCTCTACCGACTGAGCTAGACGGGCATCTTGAAGAAAATGGTGTCAAAATGTAGTAATAGATAGTGCATGCAAGCAATTGTCGTATTTTGGAATATCCTCGATCGATCAGAAGAGAGCTTTGCACAGTGGTAGCCTTTCCTTCCTCAATAAGATGATGCGTATGTCCGAAACCTTCATCACTATGACCACACCTCCTCGATCGAGGACGTACATGCGAAAGCTGAGGCAGCCGAGCACCGGTCACACCCCGCGCGCACGGAGGGATCAGCGTTTCCTCCGGGCGCCACCGGCGGCGCGGCCACATGCGACGGGGCTGAGCACGAGAGGACCATGAAGCTAGGTGATCCCCTGGCCGCCACCGCTGTACGCCCCGCGCGCCATTGCTGCAAAATTGAGCATATATACATACAACCGTGCATGAGATGCAAAATCATCCGATCCATCACTGTGATCCACCGCTGTACTCCTCTCGTCAATAACCCAATAAGAAAAAAAATTAGCTACAGCATATTATGATTTCATAAAATTGGCTGGTTCACGCATTAAAAACGGAAAAACTAGCTGAAGAACAACATCGTATTGAGTTTTCGGACCGGGATTCAGTGCCTTTGTGAAGCAAAGGCGCCGAGTGATGTAGCAGTGACTTTCACCGCCTATAATAAAAGTTTCAAAAGTAAAAGGTTTCGCAAAACCTTTTTTAACAAGTTTTTTAAAAATTCAAAAAAAGAACCAAAAAATAATAAAAGTTTCAAAAATGAAAGGTTTAGAAAGGAAAGTTATGAAAAAAGTTTAGGCAAAAAAGTTTAGACAGAGAAATTATGAAAAAGTTTAGGCAGAAACTTTGGAAGGAAAAACTCAAACGCCAAAAAGTTATAGAAAAACATTTGGAAGAAGAGAAAAAAATTTTGGTTGAAAAAGATGATGAACCAAACTATATTTTGAAGAAAAACTTTAGAAGAAAAAATCAAGAGGAAAAGTTTCTAGAAAAAGCTTTATGAAAAAAAAGAAGAAAAAAACGATGGCGAGGGGTGCCTTCCCGCTCCGACCTACTTGCTGCTGCCGCTCGGGAGCTCGCCGGGGCTGCCGCTGCACCCTCCGTGGAGCTCGCTGAGGCCGTCGCCGCTCCCTCCCTGGACGTTGCTGTGGCCGGCCGAGAGCGGCTTGCCGCGTCGGTCGGGAGCAGCTCACGGGGGATCTGGAGGAGCTTGCCGTGTTGGTCGGAGCAGCCCGCCGGGGATCCGCAGAGCTCACCACGCTGGTCGGGAGCAGTGGCGGACCTAGGATTTGACCTTTGGGTATGCCACGCCCATACTTCTAGTATGCAGTACGGTATACAATATAATTAATAAATAATTTGGTAAGTAACGACAATTTATATTATTATAATATACTAGTAACAATGCCCGCGCAACACACGTGTGCTATCTTCATTATGTGGTTATTTTAGACTATCTGATTGGTTGTTACATGGGTGGGTAAAGAAACTCTATGGTGAGAAAAGTAATGCCAAAACGGTAGAAAACTCTCTAGAAACATCGTTTTTTCTTGTTCATGAAAACTTTTCACGTCTTTTCTACCGTTAGACCTGATACGTGGGTCCTTTTATGAGAGGTGGTTAGGAATTGTTTAGGTTAGTATGATAGTGTATTTAATGATCTTATATATAATTTTGTAAATAAAGTATGCAATGCTGAACAAGAATTAATTCCTACAAGCTACATTAGCTATCAATTTTTATTCTCTAAAAATATACCATTGGTGCCTGATCTATATTACCAAACAGGTAAGGGGAAGGACAACTCAAAAAACACACCGGCTACTCGGAAGGATTATTAATTACCAGGAGAACTCGGCCTGCTCTATTGCAATTTGAAAACAAACTAGTCACACGTTAGCATATACCAGGGGAACTTGGCCTGCACTGCTAGTGATCCTATAAGATATTCTTTGTTAGAGAAGAATAAAGAAAGGATGATATATCTGCAGAAACTCTACTGTGGTGAGGAGAAACACTGTATTGCAGAATTACGGATGGGAAAGTCAGTATTTTTCAAGTTGTGTCAAAAACTACGTAATATGGGAGCACTTAGAGATACTTGGCACTACGTTAGCATATACTAGCTCTATTAAAGACTTAGGGAACGTTTGGATCCTCGGCAAAAATAGCTCTAGCCTCGCCAGACTAGGTTAGGCATTTGGAACCATCAAAAAAATCTCGCTTCCAGGGGCAACCTTACCTTGCGGGGCCAGAAAAAGCTCGCTCTCGAGGGAGAGCCGATTCCGCTCGCCTCCGACGGCAAAATCGGCCGCGCCCAGAAAAAGTGCGCGCGAAACCAGGTCCGTCCGCAACGAACTCCATCCCTTCCGTGGCTCTCTGCTTTCTCGCGCTCCACGCCGCCCTATCCCACCGTCTTCTCCAGCGATTTTTACTCCATTATCGGCTGATACGCTATAAATCGAACTGGATCCGTTATTTGGCTGCAGCATCCTCTCAAACCACGTCATAAGAGTCCTGTGAAAGCTAGCAGATTCGTTCTTCCCCTTCAGTCAGATTGCTGCGAGGCCCGTCGATTCGATCTCTGCGACAGATTCGTTCTTCCCCTTCATTCAGATTGCTGCGAGGCCCGTCGATTCGATCTCTGCGACAGATTCGTTCTTCCCCTTCATTCAGATTGCTGCGAGGCCCGTCGATTCGATCTCTGCGACAGATTCGTTCTTCCCCTTCATTCAGATTGCTGCGAGGCCCGTCGATTCGATCTCTGCGACAGATTCGTTCTTCCCCTTCATTCAGATTGCTGCGAGGCCCGTCGATTCGATCTCTGCGACAGATTCGTTCTTCCCCTTCATTCAGATTGCTGCGAGGCCCGTCGATTCGATCTCTGCGACAGATTCGTTCTTCCCCTTCATTCAGATTGCTGCGAGGCCCGTCGATTCGATCTCTGCGACAGATTCGTTCTTCCCCTTCATTCAGATTGCTGCGAGGCCCGTCGATTCGATCTCTGCGACAGATTCGTTCTTCCCCTTCATTCAGATTGCTGCGAGGCCCGTCGATTCGATCTCTGCGACAGATTCGTTCTTCCCCTTCATTCAGATTGCTGCGAGGCCCGTCGATTCGATCTCTGCGACAGATTCGTTCTTCCCCTTCATTCAGATTGCTGCGAGGCCCGTCGATTCGATCTCTGCGACAGATTCGTTCTTCCCCTTCATTCAGATTGCTGCGAGGCCCGTCGATTCGATCTCTGCGACAGATTCGTTCTTCCCCTTCATTCAGATTGCTGCGAGGCCCGTCGATTCGATCTCTGCGACAGATTCGTTCTTCCCCTTCATTCAGATTGCTGCGAGGCCCGTCGATTCGATCTCTGCGACAGATTCGTTCTTCCCCTTCATTCAGATTGCTGCGAGGCCCGTCGATTCGATCTCTGCGACAGATTCGTTCTTCCCCTTCATTCAGATTGCTGCGAGGCCCGTCGATTCGATCTCTGCGACAGATTCGTTCTTCCCCTTCATTCAGATTGCTGCGAGGCCCGTCGATTCGATCTCTGCGACAGATTCGTTCTTCCCCTTCATTCAGATTGCTGCGAGGCCCGTCGATTCGATCTCTGCGACAGATTCGTTCTTCCCCTTCATTCAGATTGCTGCGAGGCCCGTCGATTCGATCTCTGCGACAGATTCGTTCTTCCCCTTCATTCAGATTGCTGCGAGGCCCGTCGATTCGATCTCTGCGACAGATTCGTTCTTCCCCTTCATTCAGATTGCTGCGAGGCCCGTCGATTCGATCTCTGCGACAGATTCGTTCTTCCCCTTCATTCAGATTGCTGCGAGGCCCGTCGATTCGATCTCTGCGACAGATTCGTTCTTCCCCTTCATTCAGATTGCTGCGAGGCCCGTCGATTCGATCTCTGCGACAGATTCGTTCTTCCCCTTCATTCAGATTGCTGCGAGGCCCGTCGATTCGATCTCTGCGACAGATTCGTTCTTCCCCTTCATTCAGATTGCTGCGAGGCCCGTCGATTCGATCTCTGCGACAGATTCGTTCTTCCCCTTCATTCAGATTGCTGCGAGGCCCGTCGATTCGATCTCTGCGACAGATTCGTTCTTCCCCTTCATTCAGATTGCTGCGAGGCCCGTCGATTCGATCTCTGCGACAGATTCGTTCTTCCCCTTCATTCAGATTGCTGCGAGGCCCGTCGATTCGATCTCTGCGACAGATTCGTTCTTCCCCTTCATTCAGATTGCTGCGAGGCCCGTCGATTCGATCTCTGCGACAGATTCGTTCTTCCCCTTCATTCAGATTGCTGCGAGGCCCGTCGATTCGATCTCTGCGACAGATTCGTTCTTCCCCTTCATTCAGATTGCTGCGAGGCCCGTCGATTCGATCTCTGCGACAGATTCGTTCTTCCCCTTCATTCAGATTGCTGCGAGGCCCGTCGATTCGATCTCTGCGACAGATTCGTTCTTCCCCTTCATTCAGATTGCTGCGAGGCCCGTCGATTCGATCTCTGCGACAGATTCGTTCTTCCCCTTCATTCAGATTGCTGCGAGGCCCGTCGATTCGATCTCTGCGACAGATTCGTTCTTCCCCTTCATTCAGATTGCTGCGAGGCCCGTCGATTCGATCTCTGCGACAGATTCGTTCTTCCCCTTCATTCAGATTGCTGCGAGGCCCGTCGATTCGATCTCTGCGACAGATTCGTTCTTCCCCTTCATTCAGATTGCTGCGAGGCCCGTCGATTCGATCTCTGCGACAGATTGACAAATCTGCATTTGCTTCGTTAGTTTTTGAAGAATTAGCTTATAGCCCCAGATTAGTTATTTTTGTAATAAATGTATTACAATATATTTTCCAATTGCAGCTATCAAGTGTTTGATTTTCATGTAAGACATGCTAATTGCACTGTTAATTTGCCGGCACAGCAAGCGGCAAAGTCGGCAAGCTGTAAACAGTACCAAACGATGGTGCTTGCTTGGCAAAGGTACCAAACGTGCTGCTGGGCTAGCTGGAATGGGCAAGCTTGCCCAGCTGAGCTATCGCTCAGCTCGGTAAGACTACCAAACGTTCCCTTAACTAGACCTGAAAAATGGCTAGAGAAATACTTTTACATGGGTTTGTATTAGATTTTTTAGGTATGCCATGGCATAACAGGACCACCCACTGGGTCCGCCAGTGGTCGGGAGCGGCTCGCCGGGGACCTGCGGACTTCCCTGATGGAGAGGAACTCCATCGCCTTCACGTTTAACAATCTGGAACGATGGAGCTCGCCCCCGCATCCCCCTCATGCTCGCCGGCCGTCGCTATCTCTCCCTAGAGCTTGCCACACAGCACAAGCCGGCCCTCGGCTGGATCTTGAAGAGGAAATAGAAAAAAAAAAGGGGGAAGGAGGAGACAAGACCGACAGGCAATAGCTGCCGTGGGTCTCACCTACGTGCTGACCGCTGCGAGCGCTGCGTGCGGTCAACCTCGAACTCAACATTGCGGTTTAGAAGCTCGTGAACGGGGGCGTATTTTGTTTTTTGTAAAATAAAACTTCTGAATTTGAAGATTTAGAAGTTGACATCGTGACTCGTGAGGTTGTCGTGGTCTCATGGGCTGCTGCATGCAGTCCAGTTAGTGCGTGCGTGCGTGAATATCGTGCGTGCGTGAGGTTTTTTCCTTGTCAATTGTCATGGTGTGGATTTTTGTTATGGTAAGTAAATGGAAAAAAGGAATGGAGTGAGTACCCAAGGTGAATGATACAGCAACAGTTACATTTATAGCAAGTAATGAATGGCAAAAAAATGGAGCTGAGTGCATACCTTTTATGAGTTCAATTAGCAGATTAATTATTTCTGCTAAATGATGTTAATTTCTTTCCTATAAAAAGGATCCGGTCACAAAATAGATCATGAAGGGTTTTAATCTTGGATGGCCTCATGCTTGATTGACCTGGTCTATATATATATATATATATATGTGGTACGGCGTTGCGATCATACATATCATTTCACAAGGAATAGCGTGGGAGAGTTACCCAATCACAATGATGAGGCGCTCTTTGATCTCCGTGATGCTTACATGTCTGCTCCTACGCAGTGCCGGGGCAGGAAGATCAGTCCTCCCTGAAGACAACGACATGGCCCTGGATAGAGAGCTCAAGATGCTCAACAAACCCTACGTCAAATCCTTTAAGGTAACCCCTTGCTGCCCACACAAACCAAATGTTCCCACCATGCATACCATTCGAGATTAATTTCATGTTTTTTGATGGGGTCGTCACAGGATAAGTACGGCGTAGTTTTTGACTGCGTCGATATGTACAAGCAGCCTGCATTCGATCATCCACTTCTCAAGGATCATAAACTTCAGGTGACATTTTGAATCAATTTGTTTCTTTTTTTTTCTGTTTGACATGTTACGTACGGAGTATATGGTAATATAAGAAAGAAGGTTGCTGCAAAGCAAAACTTCCGTTAGTGTCAGACGTTTAGCTCACAATTACATCTTGTCCCTCTCTTTCTGGATCGCCCTTAGCTAAAAAAATGTATGTGTCGTTAGATTTCAGGTGTACCTATTCCATTTTTTTTGCAGGATGCATTTTGTATATTATATTGCATCTACTATGATTTCGATGTGATGTTTTTCTTATTAGCATCGATATGATGAAACTCATATATTTCCTCTCATTACTGTTTGGTGGAATATGCAATGAGGAAGAAAACATGCACGGACTAATATTCGTTTTTAAATTGAGCCGTGAAACCAGATTCGTCCGTCTTCGGAAAGTACATGGACTGGTCCATCGACGGTCGCAGAACGGATTTCTGTTGATCCGCAAGAAAGTTGCCCTGATGGAACTGTTCTGATACGACGAACTCTGAAGCAAGATCTGGTAAAGGCATCTGTGTCTTCGCGGAGGTTCAGGCCACAAAAAGATCACAGTGAAATTCCAGGGCAGCATGTGAGCTACCGTTATTGCAATTTTTCCTCCCTAAATTCACCACAGGTTTATCAGTTATAAATGGTCGCTGATATATACTCCTGAAAATGACATGTAATTATCTCTGTCATGCCTTTGGCGCGCAGTTCGCCCAGCTGCTGGTAGACAGTGTGGAAGGCTCCAAGTTCCAAGCGGCCGGCGCGGTCGTCGAGGTGGATGCAGTCTCTGTTCCAGCAGGCCAAGTTTCGTCAGCTCAGATACTCCTTGTTGACGACAGCTTTCACTCTAGCATAATCAACATCATACAGGCCGGATGGAGCGTAAGTTATCACTGCTGGACTAAAACTCGTGTAACTATGCTAGCGATCGATGATGAATCGGATGAGCAAAAATTGACATGTCATAAACTCCAGCAATATATGTGAAACGCCTCACACATTCCTTTGTTTTCACTACTAGGTCGATCCTGAGCTCCAAACTGACAGTCAATCACGTTTCATCACTTACTGGACGGTGCGTTCTCCTTCTCCAAAATAGATTTGCATCTGCATAATAACATCTTACCTTGTTCAATATTGACCCAAATAGTAATAATTATATATTACCATTGTTGGTTTTTATGTCATGATTTTACATATCTGAAAATAATGGATACTTAGATATTCCAGTGAAAAAAGGTATCATTGTTGGTTTTTATGTCATGATTTTACATATCTGAAAATAATGGATACTTAGATATTCCAGTGAAAAAAGGTATCATTGTTGGTTTTTATGTCATGATTTTACATATCTGAAAATAATGGATACTTAGATATTCCAGTGAAAAAAGGTATCATTGTTGGTTTTTATGTCATGATTTTACATATCTGAAAATAATGGATACTTAGACTTAGATATTGAAAAAGGTATCATTGTTGGTTTTTATGTCATGATTTTTCATATCTGAAAATATTTTTTTTAGATTTGTCACAAAATGTATTTTTGTACAATAGTATACTTTTACATTTAATTACTACTTCAGCAAAATTTAGTATTTAAAATTGGGCATTGGGACCATGTCGATGTCAATATATGATATGACTGGAGGGGGTTTAGAAGGGCTACCTCACCAATTTAGTTGGGTACAGGCTGACGACCACAGAACCACCGGCTGCTTGAACGTGCAATGTGCTGGCTTCATTGTCCTTAGCCAAACTTCAAGTCCTGGGATGGTCCTCCCAACCGGAACTGCTGGTATTAGTATATCCAAGGTAATTAATCACGGAATGCAACCCACCCTTTGTATGTCATTGCACTGGATGTCTGGATTCATTATTCTTACTAGTGTTTCTGCACCAAAAAACATCTCGATGCCAGGATGGCCAGACTGGGAACTGGCAGGTGTTCCTCAATCAAGAGATGGTTGGTTACTTCCCCAAGGAGATCATCAACAACATGGACGGTGCCACTCAAGTGCAAATGGGAGGGATCACCTATGCGCAGCCTGGCCAAAAGAGCCCCCCAATGGGCAACGGCGTGGCACCAGTGCCTGGCAAGACCACCATCGCCTCCAAGTTCACACAGGCCGGGGTGCAGGGCGCCAATATGGCAAACAAACGGGTGACCAAGGATGTCTCTGATCCAGCCATCTACAACATTGTGAGGACTTCTGATTCAGGTGTTGAAGGAAATGCATTCCAGTACGGTGGTCCGGGAGGCGCCTAGGAAGCTTCGGCTGTAATAAGCGAATTTTGAACCCTTAGTCAGATATACTCCAAAAACATGTTGAAATGTATCACAAATGTCATCTAGACATTTCCTCGAATTTTGTCAATTTTGAAAAGTACAAAGAAATTTTGAGAAGGTTCAAATAATTATTGCTCAAAAAGGGCTAACTAGAAGGTTACATTTGACCTAATAAGATCGTGTCTACAATTTTTGGATCTTTTTTGTACAAATTCGTTCCAGCCATCTTGTCTGGATCTCACAGAGACTGACATCTCTAATCCAACCATCTACCACATTATAATGCTTTTAGATTCAAGAAAGTGCCTAAGGCTGTAACAGCCTAAATTTAATAACAATAACCTCAAGTTCAAATACTTAGCATGGTCAAGGAGCGTTGCCGATTCTTTCGAAGCTGCTTGTCTGCTTCCCTTTATTGTGCAAGGATGCTTACCACACCCGGCGGTTGTCTGGTGTGTTCTGCCCGGGGAAGAACGTGCCGCGATGATTCAAACATGGGACGGGGTCCTCGTATCCTACCTACCGCCTGGCGCCGCAACCTTGTCGCTGTTGGAGCTCTGGGTTGCCCTCGTGCTGTAGTGATGTACACGCTCCGCGCGTGACACGGCGAGGAGGTGAGCCGAGTTCCTTGGAGTCGGCGGTGGCGTCGCCCACTGCCGGGTGATGAACAGGCACAGCAACTGCGGCAGTGGAGATTGGAGAAGGGTGGACACCAGGGGCAGGACCGAGATGGTCTCTGATACCAGATGATAGTGGAACTCTACTGCTGGGAAATAGCTGAGCCCTTTATTCAGAATACGAGCACAAGTAATCCAATCATCTAAACAGGCCCATCTCAGAGTCAAAAGAAGAAGGCGCATTATCTTCAGTTAACGCTGAAAGTCTGAAACACTGCTCAAAAATACAGTAATACACTCATACAGCCTGTCATAAACTGTGCAAGGCAAGGCGTCATCGACCCATCAGCATTGCAAGGCATTATCTAAAATACAGAGCTTTGTCTGCTGGTTAACTATGGGGTCTCGGCATTACAAGGCATTATCTAAATTTGATTAAATTTTAGACCAGTCTGAATACATAGAGGTGCAAGTACCTCCATTTGCGGCAATCACGAATAGAACAATGATGGAAGCAGATACTGTCACGCACATGCTCTGATGCTGGTCCTTTCCATGTTTGTGCAATGAAATGTAATACATCATAGGCCGTTTTCAGGCTCTTGCATATCTGGCAGAGGCAATAGTAATAAACAGTAAGCACCACAGTTTGTGGCAGTAATATTAGTCAAACAATTAGTTTCTTTATGAACATGGCAGTAATATTTGGAGCTTCAATTTGCTCCATGAACAAATATCTTCAGGGCTTGCTTTTTTTCGAGGAACTAACAATATAGAACAGGAAGATTCAGAATGGTCCAACAGACATTAAACAGGTAAAAACCAACATTAGTGTGATCACCAATTGAGCGTGGCTATTGTGGTATATATGGATCAGTCAAGTCTGTTCAATTGTTGATGGAAACAAACCTTAATTTTCAAAGGTCAAAGTTAAGAATGTGGTGTTTGGGAGCAATATTCAATGTTCTCATCCAGTAGTGATATTCAGTTTCACGAGGTGCCCCATTTCTAGTAGCCTAGGAGGTGCAGAAAGAAACAAAAAAGTACTACTGATACATGTCCATCAGGTCCCATACGGTATTAACAAGTTAACTATATTTTAAGCAAAGAAAACAGGATAGACATGGTCTTGTTTCAGGAACTGCATGTTTCATCTATTAACATGAGATCAGCATAATATAAGTGAGAGAAGAGCGATGCAATTCAGTCAAGAATTTAACTAAACAGGCTCAGGATTAACTCTGCATGATTCATTCATCAACGGTGGCGTTATAGAGCCGGCTCCCTAACATAATTACTAACCGATCTACAATCTTGTCTCTAGACGAAGCAATCTCCCTGCTATCTCATACCTAGAAGCGGGAGGATCTGGAATGACGTGTCTCCACAATGTCATCCGTGGTCGCTGGACAGTCCATGCTGAGCCTTGGCTGGATTGGAGTCTCCATTACGTCGCCTGCTCATGTTGCAGCACAAATTAGGATCAGAGCGCGAAAAAATCGAACGGAATTGCTCTGAATCTCGGAATCTTACGGCTGCCGGTGCTGGTGAGCGCGATGTGTGTGGCGTTGCAGATCGGGCAGGTGTGGTTGTTCAGCAGCCACCGCCGGATGCAGCGGCGGTGGAAGAAGTGCCCGCAGTCCAGCACCACCGGGCGTTGCCCGCCGTAGCCGGCGCGGCACATCCGGCAGCCAGCGTCGCTGCCGGTGACGGCGCCGGAAGAGGACCCAGGCGCGTCGCGGCCGGTGACGGCGCCGGAAGAGCGCGGCCCACGGGCGTCGCGGCCGGTGACGGCGCCGGAAGCGGGCTCGGGGCCGTCGCTGACAATGACTGCGCCGCAGAAAGTGATGCTTCATAGCAAGAGTTGAAATCCGGAGAACAAAGGCGGTGAAGGAAGTGAATTTACCTCGAATCACTGGATCTTGGCTCGCCCTCGCCCGCAGATCGCGCTCTCGCGCCGCCTTCCTCTTCCTGAAGAAGAGGAAGTACCAGGCGAGGGCCGCCAGCAGCAGCACCCCGATCAGCACCGCGCAAACAATGGCGATGATGGCGCCCGTGCTGAGCGGAGGATCATGCCCGGCGGTGGTGGCGTCGGAGCTCACACTCTGGCCATAGCAACGGGCGACGGGCGCAGTCATCTCCGCGACTCCGGGCCAGCCCAACTCCTGCTAGTGGCTCCATTTCGAGGTTTAGAGAGCGATGTAGAGCTGATCCGTCCTCGTCTTATAGTCAGAAGGGAAGGAGCCGTTGCTCCTCCCCCCTGCCGTTGCCACCGCCATTTTTAGACGAGAGGGACGTCTCGTTCGTTGGCGCCAGAGGAGCTCTGCTTCTGTGCGAGGAGGGAGAGGCAGAGGAGTGATGGGCCTTATATGGGCTCTAATATAGCATTTGAATAAATTAATAACTTGTTCACCAAAATATAGCTTTTTTAGGTTTTCTGTAAATCAAATTATTTTATGTTTGATCAAATTTAGAATAAACAATTTATATCTATGACATCAAATAAGCACATCAAGAAAATTTTCCATAAATTTCATATATTTTTTCTTAAAATTTGATCAAAGTATAAGCTAATTTGTAAAACTCTGCTTTTTGGCTTATACAATGCGCTGGCGGTACATGAACTTGGCAGGGGGTGTCATCCAGGTCCATCAACTCCCAAAATGCACATCGAGATACATCAACTTGGTAGTCCGTGTCATCTAGGTCCTAACGGGCATCGCCCAAACCCGCGTGCCAACTGGCCTCTCACGTGGGCCGAAATCTGGCCGGCCCAGTCCAACTTCTCCCCTCCAACTTTTTCTCCAGCCCATATCGACCCCTTCAACTCTTTCTCCCAACTCAAATCCCCACCTTCTTCCTCCTCCTCCTGCTCCTCGCGCTGCCTCTCCCGCGTTGCTCTCCTTCTCGATGCCGCCGTTCAAGTTCTTCTCCTCCATGACAGCGGCGGCAACAGCCCGAGCTTGCTCCTGCGGCGGCGTCCTCCGCGCCCTCCGCGCCCGCATCGCCGCCGGCGTGGTGGCCGTCCTCGCCGGGCGGCAACTACAAGCTGTTTAGCGAGCTGGAGGCCACGGAGGACGTGAACGTCAGCGGACGGCACCGAGGCCTCGTGGACTGGTTGTGGAAGACAAGGCCGGCGTTCGCGACGCCGTCGCCGAGGAGGGAGCAAGCGGCCGGCGCAGAGGCGGACGGCGTGGAGCATGCCATCGCCGTCGAAGAGGCGGTGGATAGCGCGCGGGGCGTGTCGAGGTAGGGCGGGAGGCGGCGGTGGGCGCGGTGGCGGCACTCGGCACGGGAAGGAGCGAGGGCGGCCGCGGTGGGGGCCCGAGGTGACGAGCTCGCAGGGCGCGGGCGCTGGTGCTTGGCGTGTGGCGCGGCGGAGGCCACGGAGGCACCAGCTCTGCCGCCCAACGCGCCACGCGCCCCTGCGCGGCATTAAGCCGCTATGTGTCCCCGCTCTCTCCCTCGCTCTTATTTTCTTCCTCGTGCTCCCTCTCTCTCCCTCTCGCTGCCGCTCGCCAGAGCCGACTCCCATCGCTGCTCCACCGCCTTTCTGCACCACTTAGCAGGCACCGCAGCACACCCATCCTCACTGCAACCCACTCCACCTACGCGCACCACCCTGAGCTCGCCCAAGCTCCGCCGCCGTTCGCCATGGCCGCCGCTTGAGCCTCGTCGTCGACCGCCCACACCGATGCTCCTCCCCTCGAACCAACTACCTAGGTAGACTACGCGTGTCCTAGGGGTGCTCAAGCGCTAGCGCACTTCCTTGTAGGGCGACTCCCTTGGACGAAATGCCCGCTCCACCGTCGGCCGCCCGCCATGGCCGAGGGGTGGTGAGTACAGGAAGAAGGAGGAGGCGAAAGAGGAGATAGGATGATGTTCTAGCATGACAAGAAGAGGTTGGAGTAGCGCCAAGTCGAAGAGGCGCTTGGTGATGGCCGGCGTAGCGCCGCGCCTCCATGAACGCCGCACCGGCGCGCGCTGCGTGCAGGAGGAGGAAGAAGGTGGGGATTTGAGTTGGGAGAAAGAGTTGAAGGGGCCGATGTGGGGTGGAGAAGAAGTTGGAGGGGAGAAGTTGGACTGGGCCGGCCAGATTTCGACCCACGTGAGAGGCCAATAGGCACACGGGTCTGGGCGACGCCCGTTAGGACCTAGATGACACGGGCTGCCAAGTTGATGTATCTCGATGTGCATTTTGGGAGTTGATGGACCTGGATGACACCCCCTGCCAAGTTCATGTACCGCCAACGCATTTTACTCTTGATACGCGTATGCTGTGACCCGGATTCGTGAGGAGAACTGCGGTTGACGTGCGCACCAGCCCTGCCTTTGCAAAACTCAAAAAAAAAACTCCATGTTGAGAGCAAGACGTATTCCTTGACAGAAGGCGTATTGCTGTGTGAAGGGAGGAATGGATGGACAAGATCTCACTCACCGTGACTCTTTCCTAGAGCATCGTCAGCTGATGAATGATGAAGACCGATTATTTATGAAGACATACTGAATGTTTCTTTTTGACGAAAGACATACTGAATGTTGCTTCTCCTTTCGGTTTTTCTGTTACTTATGAAGACCGTTATTTCTTTTCGGGAAAAAAGAAGAAGACCGTTATTCCTGTTTGTGTCATGGGTCATTCTTCATTCATTCGTCCCGTTCGTTTGGCTGGTGGCTGGCGCTGGTTTTCGCTGAGAGAAAAACACTATTGACTCGCTGGAAACAATCCAAACGAACAGGACGATTGTAGGCGGCATGTAAACAAGTGAAGTGTGTGTTGTTACTTATGTGCCCCATTGCGAGCTTTTGCAGAAAAAATGTAGAAGTATATTCGTTTTGAACTTGCTACCTCATAAGTCATAACCATTCACTGTTCTTCGCCCCGATCGTTCCCGGTTCTTTGCGGATTTGCTTGTTGGAATTTGTCTTTTTCCACTCGCGTCCTGACATGTGGGCCCAGTGGCCAGTGCACACGTGCTCGTGCTACTGTCAGCCTCTGTCAGCCTGACACGCTCTGTTCTGGACTACGACCAGAGACAGTTCCTGCCTGCCGGTCATCGTGTTTGTTGACCAGTATAAATATTAGTGTGTCTCTAATCAGTACATATGTACAAGTACGTGTAGTAGTGTTACGAACCTCCACTGCTCAACTTAATGACAATAGAATTTGTGGTAATTGAGTACAAATCACAATACAGATTGAGAGATAATCTGAGAAGAATCAGAGGTACAGGTTGGGAAGCGATAAGAACACAAGAATGGGTTCAGAGGGGAGCCAAAGGAGGAAGAAGGCCACTGCCTTGGTTCTAATCTGTTCAATTCCCTTTCCCTGAATGTTCTGTCTTTTTTGTAGTGTTTACACATAACTCTTTTAGGTCCACCTGGCAGTCTAGTCCTTGACAAGTAGCTTACAGGAGAAACAAGGTAAAAGCTTTTCTGTCGTGTTCACTTTAACCTAATTGGTGTATAGCTAATACATGTACATACGCACAAATATCGGCGTCCATCAAATCTTCGTATCTAGTAGACAATGGGATAATAGGTCTCTTATAAAAACTTTTGAATGAGACAGTACAATCCTTATTGGTTTTGTGATTAATTAGATCAGGCGAGCGGCAACAAACTTGATGCGGCCTGCCGTGACTCATTACGCCGAGTTGAATCTAACCTATAAATTACATTAGGCATTGCACGAAATCAAACCTTGAATGTTTTGATTTTCTTGGATTATGTGGGACTTCCGAGCGATTTTTTCATTTTTATCATTTAATTAACTAAAGCCTTTTCTCTCCTAGGATCAATGTACATCGATGATCATCCAAAAGCAGTCAAAAATGTGTCGGAAAATAAAATCGGTTGATTTGTTTGTGTGTTTTGGTCCCAGTAATTAAAGGATAGTCGTCGCCCAAGGATGAAGTGGGGCAGTGGGCAATGTTGAAACAGTGGCCATGAAGATCTCCATGACTCATGAGTGAATTTCTTCTAATAGACTTAGAGGTTAGCCCTTGGGTTTTGCCATATGAGACTGTGCTTTTGTTCTCAAAAACCTGTTTTGCTTTTTTGCTAGCATTTGCTTATCAGCCGGAGGGGATTTTATTATTGGATGGTTTGAGTGCACAACCCATAATGAAGAAGTCGGGTATTTCACGTCAAGAATCAAGGAAGAAAAATCGATTGTTTTTCAGTTTCATTCAAGTACTTTCTTTATTTTTTCACAAAAAGTATTTTTTATTTGTTTGTAAAAAACAATATCAAATAATCTCAAGTGAATTTATTCCAAGCGTTCATGTGCTCTGAAATCACGTGACTGGCGACAATTCAACAAAAGTAACAATTAAGGAAAAGCACAACGACACGAAACATGCAATTTAAATTCTACTGTAAATTCCACTTGTCTATTTTATGAGTGTTTTGTGAATTTCTTTCATATAGAGTTGCATTTCTCATGTTGGATCGCATGTACAACATTTCAGTAGAGCTTAGATGCATCTACTAAGTAGATCTCAATCATCTCATTCCATCCAGAGCGACTGATAAAAACGGTTCCGATTAGGCAGAGTTCAACCATTGGATTGGCTTCAGCAGGGATCTCACGTCCTCGCCTTCAGGATTGGCTTCAGCAGGGATCTCGATGAACTCCAACTTCTGTGGCTTTGGGTCTATAAGATTATGATGCAATGAATGATAAACGAACAAACCCGAGCTAATACTTCACTTTAGAAAGGTTAGTATTCATAAACAGGGCTACTATATGTTTTCCTATAAAAAGAGTTACTTAAATAGTTAACGCAAAACTAGGAAATTAATTTATCCTAAATTTTTAATAAAAATGTTTTTAATCATATTTTTAGTTCTAATAAATCACTTTAATAAATTAGTAAAGGTTCTTACTTTTATTAACTAGTGAAATAAAGTATAATGGTTAATTTTTATCTGTAGGAATTAATACTAAAGAAAAGGCACAAATAAATAAATCCTAATTTTTAAAGAGCTTTAAACGAAAGCACCAAAACAACTTTTCCTATGGCTTTAGTGACTTTGCATCAATACAACATAAAAAGATGAATTTCTCTCAAAGAATTGGTTTCACCAATATTGGAGTTATCTACAAGTAGTCATGCATTGTGTAAATTTACTCCTATTGAAATGCATTTTTCAGAAACTAATAAGTAAATACTTTTGTGGGAAATCCCCTGAACGGATTCGTCTCCCGTAGGGGGACGCCCGCGCCTCTCCCAGGGGCGACGGGCGGAACCCTATCCGCCCGCGCCGCCACCCCAAACCCCTCCTCTCCGGCCACCCGCGCCCCGCCGCTGCTCGAGCAGGCCGCCGCCTGCGTCGTGCGGCTGTGAGGACAGCGGCGGCGGGGC
>OAMR01000045.1:1706979-1720710 GCA_900205405.1 Echinochloa crus-galli
ATGAGATTTGGCGTATCATTGAGAGAACCAATCTCCCCGAGGTGTCGGGTGGTGCTGCAGGTTGCATATGGAGCCCTGTGGATAGCTTTGGTGGCTGCGAAGCGTTGGTTGTGGATGGGCGCGAGCGACGTAGGAACAGGCGCTCTCGGTTCGTCGGACGTGATCTTCGGGCGTAAGCTCTGATCCTTCTTAGGGTCGGGCAACGGTGCTTACACTTCCCTCTTGAGGGCGTTGCCGTTTGGGTCTCGTTCGGCGGCGAGCATTGGAAGATCTCCGAGGTGAAAACCTAACGTTGGCGCCGGTGTGCCTTTGCCTTCCTGAAGGCGTTGTGTGGAGCTCTTCTCTAGGTCGTAGTGACGGGGCAACAGGCTCCGCTTTTGCTCCGGTCCGTCCTGTTCTGTAATGGATTCTTGCTCTTTAGCTTATTCGTCTAGAGTAGTCTCTCGCTGTCTCTGACGCGTGACCTAGAGGGTCCCGTTGCAGACGGGCGGGTGTTGGACCCTCTTGCGGTCTTGTGCTTCATGTAAAACTGGTAATCCCAGTATTTCCTTTATGCTTTATATATAAAGCTGGCTTCGGTCTTTATAGGGAAACCCCCCGAACTTCCTCCTAATCCAACCCGCAGCCCTCCTCTGTCACACTCACAGACACGTGGACATCCGCACAGGGCACAGGGCGCGCGGCCTTGACCGAGCCCCGTCGGAGTTGACTGGCGGCAAACTCGCGAGGGTGTCCGACAATAACGAGCACATGGCGAACACTCTGGTGCGACGCTGGACGCGGTACGGCGTGGCCGGACGGCGGCACAGCTCGGGCGCAACGACGACGCGATGCGGTGGCGCCGGCGATGCGTTTCCGCAATTCCGCGGTAATATTACCCTATCAGCTTCAGGGAGAGGTGTTACACGTGCGACTCGCGCAAAAGCGTCTGGAGCAGATAGGCTAGGCTACGAGCTCGCCCCACCGACGGCCATGATGACGGCGCGGCGGCGGTAGGGTTTGGCGTTCCGGCGAGGACGCGCATGCGCTCAGCCAACACGTCGCAAGCAGGAGCACCAGCAAGACCATGGCGAACTCATCTGGGGGCATGGACTGGACGGAGATGGCCGAGAAGGTAGCGCTCAGTCGCTCACCGTGGGGGTGCCCAGCGGCAGAGTTCGGGCGGAGCAGGGGAGCAGACTTGGCGGCGCTTCGGCGATCTTCGCCGACGAGAAACGGGTCGAGGGTGCAGCTGGGGGTGGTTGTGGTGTCCTGGACGAGAGGAATCGAGTGGGCAAACCGGCACTGCTCGACGGCGACGAAATTGACCGGCGGCTGCAAGCTCGTGTTCTTGCACCTTTGCAAGAAAAGGATGAGGTCGGCGCTGTTTTTATTTGAAAATTAAGTGATGCTTGCCATCCGTCTCATGGCTGCTTCCTTGCTCTGGACGATTAGAAAAACAGCGCGTGGCAGCACAAATTTTACCGCACATGCTTGAGTGCTGGGGCGGTGCTGCTCTGAATTGAGCTGTGTTCATGTTGAGATTTAAAACCTGCCCCTTTCTCCTGGAATTCCCTCTCGATTTCATGTGCAAATCTTTGGTCAAGTTTGAATCAAACTTGTAGTTGGTACTGTATGATCTAAAACTTGTATAGACATGTTTGGCGAAAGATCAAAGGATCGATCAGAATTGATGTCTGGATTTCTGTCCGAACTACTAAACTCCATTCAGTTTCGTCAGTATAAAAAATAGGAGATCCAATAAAATAACGAATCAGTTTTTATTTGACCCAAACCTAGCTCACGATATTCACCAAGCATCAGGCTTTCCATTTTGCTCTAAATCACCATATGGTTTCTATACAAAACCTTGAGAAATTTGATGGGAGCTATGCCTTTATCAATGTAATTTTCAGACAGTACTATTTTAAATGTTGACCTTAAACAGTAAATTAAATTGTAAAGTTTGATTTCCCAGTTAAATGGCCAAACCATCAAATGGCGCAACTAGACTTGGTCCATGTGAAAGAGTATCATCCGTGGGCTATCTTTCACATTCTCCCTGTTCGCTGGTATTTTTCTCTCAGCAAAAACCAGCACCAGCCACCAGCCACCAACCAGCCAGCGGTGTTTTTCTCGCAGAAAAATCAGTACCAGCCACCAGCCAGCCGAACAGGCTGATTGGCTCTTGGTTATGCTCCTATCAAAAATATATTTTTTTAATTGGAGCCCTCCAATATGGATACGTGTTAATACTTAACCCCTCATGATATATAGACCAAAATTGAATTCTAAACCTGGGTTTAAACTTATCCACTCAGATTTGACATACTTGGCCTGAATTCACTTCCTTGGACCTGTTCCACTATAGTTGACTTGGGCAACCATCATGTTGACCTTGTTTGACCAAGGTTCATTTGTCTTTTTCTTAAATTCCTAGCGTTCCATGTGAGGCAATCATTTGCTTTCTAACTCCTCCAACATCATTATAGGTAAACCTTACATTAGTTCCTTATATTTTTTTTCCCACTAGTGCCTTTAACACATGGTAATATCTTGTAAACACATAGTGTTATAGACTGCAGTTGCCTCACTGTCACTAGTTTCTTCACTGAGGTGGTCATCTGATGTCACCAGACAGTTCCTTTCGAGCTGGGTCATCCACGCTGAGCCTCGGTGTCTACAAACGGGCTTCCCATCGCCTCACCTGCACATGTTCATTGTAAACCTCACGACTGGTGTCCCCCCATCAACGACATCAACGTGCAGGTAGAGTTGTGTTGCAGCCAGCGGCGGATGCAATGCCGGTGGAGACTTAGGGGGGGGGCTCTATGGGCTGTGCACCAGCAGGGGGGGCTTGAACCCCCCTGCTGGCTTTGCCTCTGCTGGCTGCTTGTTGCTGCTGACGGTGAAGACAACACGAGAAGACAACTCGCAGATGTCTCTGTCATCGACTATGGCCCAGAACGCATGTTGAAAGCGAAAGAAGTGATGGTCGTCCAACAGCTATACAATAGGATCGCGGCTAGCAGTAGCACGACCATTACACCGAAGGCGATGGCAACGATGGCGCCCGTGCTGAATGGAGCATAACCATGGTGGCTGGCCTTGCCGTCCGGCACGATTATGTTGTAGCCAAGGGTGTCGGAGCCGCTCATCTCTTGTGGAATGCATGTAATTCAAGTGGGAGCAAAGAGGTTTGGAGACAGTGGTGGGGCCAAGATTTCGGCATAGGGAGGGCTGAGCAAACAATGAGTGGTGGCGGTACTAGAAGGCCACATATGAGGGCTTCTCCCAAAACGGTTTCGCTGATGAAGCCAAAAAAATAGCTTCGTTCCATTTTTGGTTTATTTTTGTCACGGTTTATGAAACAAGTATATACAACTGCACAGTGAGGTGTGGCTATAATGCTTTTGTATATCAAGTGGAAACTAGTAAAAGGTCTTCGAAGTAGGCCTTAGAATTGCAACATGACAAGATAACACATATCAATTTAGTATTTTTAGCTTCTATATTTTGTTGAATAACATGAGTAGCAGTTCATTTTCCAAACACTCAAATCTTAGTATATAGTAAAATTGGCATCGGCTTATCCACCTATATCATCATCGGCTTTAACCTGGCGCATGCCAAATTTTGGCGTTAATAGGATAGAAGTATATATTTTTTTAAAAAAATAATTAGTGCAAATAGATAAGTACAATGGTCAGTTTGGCAAAAATAATGGCTCGTCTATACCTGCTGTGTAGACAAAACTGAGTTAAGGACACAACAAACAATAGATATGATGCATATAAACGTTGATTAGGATAACCGATAGATGATATGGTAAATAAAAATAGTGAACCACATATATTGAAGGAAAAAGTCCAAATTACCACCCTCAAGTATAAACAAAGTCTGTATAACCCCTAAAGTTTGTTTTGGTTCATTTGACACCCACAACTATCTCAATCGGTCCAATCTACCCCTTTATACGATTTGACTTTTTTTATTTCTCCATGCAAAAGCGGTGTATTAAGTTAAAATTTTATGGGATGATAGAGACCCACATATAGTATTTTTGAAAAATATAATACATTTTTTCATCATTATTTCTCATAAATTTTTGTTTGATATAGTTAATTTATTATTACATATCATAGCCTTTTAAAATAAATAATGATAAAAAATCATAATATATTTTTTAAATATAATTTATGATCGTCTCTAATACCACGAAATTTCAACTTAAAATTATACCACAAACTGGACCGATTGAGATAGTTATGGTGTAAAACTGATCAAAACGTACTTTAGCGGGGTTATGCGGACTTTTTCATACTTGAGGGTAGTAATTTCTCATAAATTTTTGTTTGATATAGTTAATTTATTATTACATATTACTATTACATATCATAGCCTTTTTAAATACCAACTGCATATAAAAAAGTTGATGCTGAGGAGTAGTGAAATAAATAGAAAATTAAAACTTGAGGGGTGAGTTTGTTAAAAAAACTTGAAAGACTAGATTAGGTGATTCGATAAGTCTAGGGACGAATTTAATCTAAAAACGAGATTTAAGGGACTAGATTGGCTGATTTAAATCTTGAGGAAGGAACTTGACCCTTAAGGTAAAATTGAGGGACTAAAAGCCTATTTTTGCCAAACTCGCCAGCCCTGAACTGTGGTCGCCGTGTATAAACGCCGCTGCTGCCCTACGCTGGAGCAGTGACTTCCCAAATAATCTCCTGTGCATAGCGATCCTGAGTCGATCGACCAATTAAAGGCAAGCGCGAGCGACCAATTTTGTTAATGGATGGAGCTAGAATAATTAAAGAGTACTGTATTACTTTTTCTAAAAAAAGGTCAGGATTGGTTTTTCAGTTTCATTGAAGTATTATTTTCTCAAAGAATCAATTGAATTTGTTTCTATCGTTGACGTGTTTCTGAAATCACATGGTTGGACACTATTCACCAGAGAAACAATTAAGGAAAAGCACAGAGACACGAAATATGCAATTTAAAACCCATTTCCCTGTTTTATGAGCGTTTTGTAAATTCCTTTCATATAGAGTTGCATTTCTCATGTTGGATCTTATGTACAACGGCATTTTAATAGAGCTTAGGTGCATCTACTGAGTACATTTCATTCCATCCAGAGCAACTGATAAAAATGGTTCCAATGAGACAGAGTTCAACCATTGGAGCTGAAACGATGCAAAGCCGTAAGTTTGGCTGTCTTGCGCTTGCCCAGCTGCCTCTTGCCTGCTACTCTCATCTGGATATTCAGGGGCGGAGCCAGGAATACTATATAGGGGGGCCAAACAACCCAAGTATATATAACCCAATTATATATAGTATATACTAGAATTTTTAATAATTATAGATACCAATCATATATTAATAATAGCAAAAAAATCACTATAATGCATGTGTATAATGTAAAAAATGATCGCCCAAGTAGCACGTGCAGCCTCCTGCTGCTAATTGAGGCATGTTAATCAGATCGATTAAGCTTAAAAGGGCAGCGGCTCAACATTCAACGCCAGTGATCAGGTGTGAGCAGTCTAGGAATGTGAACTGAACGGCGTGCTGCAGTAGCGGTGCCGCTCTCTGCAGCGGCAAACATGGTAATCTGCCCATCAGGATTAGGGTTCGGAATTGAATTGGTGCAGTTTGATTTTGTCAGGTACGTCGAATGTCCATTTACCCTTCTTCAGCCTTGTAGGCCTATAGTTGATTACTGTCTCTTGGGCCTTAGAATGGCGTATTACAAACAGCCCTTGTGGCCCATATTCCCAACTAATCCAGGGAACTCAGTTAACTTAAACTAGTATTAGCTAAGCATGAATCAGTGCATATAAAAAAAAACACCGCTGACGTTGGGAGGGGCCATGGCCCCCCTGGCTCCACCCCCGTGGATACTAGCCTCTGATTAAGGAACCGACAGATGATTCTTTGTCGTCTCCCCGTGTACGAACCGCACTTGCCTCACTGTCACTGGTTTCTTCGCCGAGCTGGTCATCTGAATCCATCAAAAGTTCTTTTCGGGCACGCTCCCTGTCTCGCGGGTACGTGTAGTAGAGGAAGGTGTAGGTCAGGCAGCAGATGGCCATGGGCACGACGATCTCCATGTAAACCGCCTTCGCCAGTGCGGCGGCATTCTCCCTGTCCGTGTCCACGCTCGTGTCAGAAGAGACCGGTTTGTATCCAAACACCTGCTGTGCAAGAACACCAACAATGGGAGGCGCAAACGACGCGAACACGGCTTCGAAGCACTTGTCCAGCGCGTAGACTGTCGTCCTCGCCTTCTCCGGCACAATCTCTGAGCCATTGCCACTGCTCCATCCACGTCCGCCGCGGCAGAAATAGTAAGAGACGTTGCAAGGTAGGAGCACGGGCAAGCAGTGGCGGAGCTAGCAGGAGGGCTGGAGCCCCCTACCCCTGCAATCAATGGAGCCCCTCCTAAGCCCTTCCTACATTTTTCTAACTATGAGTGAAGAGGAAGAAGAAAAAAGAAGAAGGGATAAGAAGAAAAAGAAGAGGAAGAGGAAGATCTCTCTGCGATCTGCGAGCGGGGAGAAGCAGAGGAGGTTTGGAATGGGCCAGACATCAGCCTTAGATGCCTTGCCTCGAATAAACTCCGGCACAGCCCAGCTGCAGAGCGTGAGGCAACGGCCTAGCATGTGAAAGGTCAGCTCAGTTCCTATGTTTCTCGTTTTTCTTTCTCTTTTCCTTTGTTGATTTATAGTTTCCGTGCGGTCAAACATTTTCAAGAGCTATATTCAACGTATTTTAAAGCCCAATTAAAGAAATTCATGACATTTGTGGCGAAATAGTACAAAAAAAAAGAATTCAACATTTTTAGATTTTGAAAAAGTTTCATCTGTGTAGAACTCAATTTAACACTTCGAAAAATTAGTACTGCTTCCATCATAAAACACGTCTATTTTTAAGTTTTTTTCTTAATCAAAAGAAAAAAGTTTATATAACCCCTGATCTATTGATCATGGTCTACTTCTACAAAACTAGGTATTCTACCCACCCCTAAACTATCTCAAACCATGCAAATAACACCCTAAGGTGGTTTTAGAAACGGTTTTGTCTATATGAAATTACACGTGGACATGACGTGCCAACAAGTTTAAAAGTCTATTTCATCTAGGGTTCGATATCGAGCTAGCTTGACTCGTCTCGGTTCAGTTCGAGCTGGCTTGTTATGATAACGAGCTAGCTCAGCTCGTCTCGGTTCAGTTCGAGCTGGCTTGTTATGATAATGAGCCAGCTCGGCTCCGCTTGTTAATGAAGCAAGCTAGAGAAGCTACTCGGCTCGGCTTGTTTGCTAGCTAGAGCTGGCTCGATTGGCTCATGAGCCAGCTTGTTTATCATCAGCGCATATGCATTTCTCATAAAAAAATTGTAGTGCAATGAAAAAAGCAATTGTTCTATACATATTTCAAACTTAAAAACCAGATGGAAATAAAAGTAATTCACAACATGATATCACAGCAGTATAATTTATTACAATTATAAGCTCCCTTCGATCTAAAATGTAGGTTGTTTGACTTTTTTTACTCTAATTTGACCGCCTGTCTTATTCAATTTGTACAAATTATTATACTTTTTATGGTGGCTTGGAACAAATGTAGTAGTATATTCATGGCCACCACGATTTACCATTAACATAATCATAAATGTGTAACAAGGCCACCAATGACCAATCCATCCAAGTACTAGATCTCCACCATTCAAGAACATGACAATTATTCAGGAATCAAAGCATCACACAAAACAAAAAAATATATATTATAACTCACAAGCGGCTTGCGAGCTGGCTCGTTAACATACCAAGCTAAAACTTTGGCTCAGCTCATGAACAATTTAAAATGAGCCGAGCCGAGTCGAGCAAGCAACCGAGACGCGAATTTTTTGTCTAGCCCTAATTTCATCTATGTGATCGGATATTTAGACCCCTTGAAATATTCAATATTGTCTAAATCACCTTCGAGTCGGGTTTTATGCTGTTTTGCTAATGTGGAGCATCACATGGAAGATAATGCGATGTTGACACATCCATGTCTCTCACTTACACGCACAAAAAATAAGCCTTCTTATCCATACACGCGCAGAAGCACGTCCTACTATTTTTCACTACACTATTTTTACTTCATGGCAACTTCGCATCAACTTCCTCTCCCTACACATTATTGTAGAGATATCTAGTGGTGCATCCAACTCTCTGTCTCTAACTCATTGGCAACATCACCTCCATATTGCATTTTTGTTGCACTCTGCAACAGAGTTACAAATGACGAGTTGGATGAGTTGGGCAAGAATAAAAAATGAAGACGAAGTTACCAACAGGTTAGAGATGATAAATTGGATGTCCTGCTAGACATCTCTACATAATTCTAACTCGTTATCACGATACGATAAGAATCCCAAATTGAGGTGAAGTTGAAACAAAATTGCCACAAAGTTAGAATAGTGCATAGAAAATTAGTTGGACATGTTTCTTTGCATGTATGTAAGAGAGATATGGATAGGTTAATCTATAACAATTATATAGTTCATACCCACTAAAAATCCCACCCCCTATTTCTCTCAATCCACAGCTATCCACGTCATCCGCTGACATCAGCACAATCAAAATGCACCCGTTTCTGTCGGCTCTCACTCCGCAACGCCAGCCTGCTGGCCTCCCCGCGCACTGCAGGGGACGCCTGCCCACCACAGCCCCCTAGCCTGCCCACCGCGCCACCCCCGCCGAGCAGAGATGGAAGAGAAGGAGGAGGACCGCGCCGCGGACGGATGCCGCCGCCGCCGCACTCGCCGCGCACGCCCTTCTTTGTCGCCTTTGTTCCGACATCCATCGACGATCGAAGCGCGCGCTGTCTCCTGGAGCTCGAGCTCGCCGGGAACGACCTCGGCGGACGGCTGCCGCCGTTCGCCGGCGAGCTCCTGCGCGGGCTCCGGCAACCCCACCTCGAGGACAACGCCATCTCCGGCTCCATCCTGCCCACATCTCCGCCCGTCGCCTGCTCAGGTGAGCGCTGCCTCCACTCCAAGCAGCAGGTCTGCAGGTGCCGCACCACCGCCAAGCTTGGTTATTTTGGAGATAAGATGCAGAGAAGCAGGCGGTGTTGAGCTTCACGCGAGGATAAGATTAGGAAGCGGTGTTGCAGAGCTTCACGCGAGGATAAGATTAGGAAGCGGTGTTGCAGAGCTCCACGCGAGATAGGGTCAGGAAGAGATGAGGTTCCATGAGATTTTGCAAAGAGGACCTCATATAAACATGTAATTTTTTGATATTATTTTGTATCATGAATTTTTTACATAACTCCCCCTAGAACATGAGTTTTTCAATGTTATTTTGTGTCGTGAATTTTTTACATAACACCCCTAGAACTTGAGAGTATTTTCATGAAACTTTATAGGTATCGCCCAATGTGCAAGCTCCACTGCGGGAGACGCAAACGGAGTAGTAGGAGGATGGTGAAGTGGTGGCTGCGAGCGGGGCATGCGAGGGGGAAGATATAGTGAAGACGACGGTGGAAACGGTGGGTGGCGGTGATGGTTGCGAGGGTGGAGGAGCTGGCGAGCTTCGGAAGCTCCGTTCAACTACAAATGTATGTTACTTTTTCGATAAACCGCATATCTATGGTTCTATATTATCTATTAAGTAAAATAAAATTCATAGAATAATTTACGTTCACGTTAAAAGGTTGAAAACTTCATAAATACATCAAATAACCATATAAATTTATGCAAAATATCCCGCAGTAACGCGCGGGAAATTTACCTAGTATCATATTATCTTTCATGTAATGCTCCACATTAGACGACCTATCAGTAAAAAAAAATCCTACGTGACACTGTATGAGACGACCTATCAGACCGTTGATGTGTTCTGAAATCATATGATTGGACACTATTCGCCAAAGAAACAATTATACCAAGGAAAAGCACAGCGACACGAAATATGCAATTTAAATTCCAGCGGAAGTCCCATTTCCTATTTTGTGAGTGTTTTGTGGATTTCTTTCATATAGAGTTGCATTTCTCATGTTGTATGTTATGTGCAACAGCATTTCAATAGAGCTTAGGCGCATCATCTACTGAGTACATCTCATTCCATTCAGAGCAACTGAAGAGCAAGTGAGCAACACCTGGATTACATCATCTGGGAAACAATGCAAAGCCGTAAGTTTGGCTGTCTTGCGCTTGCCCACCTGCCTCTTGCCTGCTACTCTCATCTGGATATTAGCCTCTGGTTCAAGGAACTGACAGAAGATTCTTCGTCGTCTCCCCGTGTACGAACCGCACTTGCCTCACTGTCACTGGCTTCTTCTTCACCGAGCTGGTCATCTGATGCCATCAGAAGTTCCTTTCGGGCACGCTCCCTGTCTCGCGGGTACGTGTAGTAGAGGAAGGTGTATGTCAGGCAGCAGATGGCCATGGGCACGGCGATCTCCATGTAAACCGCCTTCGCCAATGCGGCGGCATTCTCCCTGTCCGTGTCCACGCTCGTGTCCGAAGAGACCGGCTTGTATCCAAACACCTGCTGCGCAAGAACACCAACGATGGGAGGCGCAAAAGACGCGAACACGGCTTCGAAGCACTTGTCCAGCGCGTAGACTGTCGTCCTTGCCTTCTCCGGCACAATCTCCGCGAAAATCGGGCTGCACATTATTGCACAGTGAATCGGTGACAAAGTCACAAAGACGATATGAACAATGAGCAATACTTGCAGTGAGTAAGATGACAAGTAGCATTGCATAAGACAAAGATTGAATACTTGCAGCGTGTAAGATGAGTAGATGACTAGATGAGCGTGTTGATTGACATACTTGTTGGTGGAGGAGGCGTTCCAGGAGATGGCGAAGCCCATGATGAAGAACACGGCGGCGTGCGCGACGCCGGTGGATGGGTCGTTGGGCAGCGCGAGCAGCAGGACGGCGCCGAGCGGTAGCGCCGAGGCAGAGCTGATCTGCGCCAGCGCGATCCTGCCGGTGTTGGGGAACCTCCTGGCGACGGGGTCCCCGACGAGGCCGCCGAAGAGCGCGCCGAGCGCGGTGGCGAAGAGGTAGAGCCCCGTGATGACGCTGGTCTCCCAGTGCGTGAACCCGACGAGCTCCAGCCACATGGCGGAGAAGTTGAGCGCGGACCAGGGGATGGACCCGGCGATCCCCTGCGCCACGATGATCTGGAACGTGCCGAAGGAGCCGCCCAGGATGGAGCCCAGGTTGCAGGTCATCTGCAGCCACCCGAAGGCGGCGCCGCGCGTGTGGTCGTCGGTGTAGTCGGCGACGAGCGAGCTGATCGCCGGCAGGACCAGCGCCAGGCCGATGCCGTTGAGCCCCCGCGAGATGGCCATCTGGTCAGTCAACAGTCAACACCGGCTACAAGTCAGAAACCTTCTTTGGAAGCCTCTACTCTCACTGGCGCGTGGGCCGAAACGCCAACTGGGCCCACAACCCAGGGACAGCCACAAATATCTGGCCCGCTATTATTAATATCTGTACTATTTTGATTTGTTGCAAATTTAAAATATCGAATATTCGTATAACCGCTACGTTTCGCGGTAGGTGCCGACGTGCCGTGCAAAAGTGAACTGAAAACGTGGAGCTGTGGGCCCAGCATGTCAGCGACAGCAGCAGCAGAGGACTGGAGGAGGAGGAGGAATGGGGAACAGAGGGGAGGAGGGGACGGAGACCGGCGGTCGGCGGACGGACCTGTGTGAAGGTGCCGGAGACGGCGACGAGGAAGGTGGCGGCGGCCCAGAGGAAGGCCCCGACGGCGACGACGCGGGCGCGGTCGTGGCGCGCGGAGGCGTAGGCGGCGAGCGGGTAGCAGGCGGCCTGGACGAGCGCGCGGCAGAGGCTGAGGGAGCCCAGCGCCGTCGGGGAGGCGCCCAGCGCCGCGCCCACCTCCTTGTACACGGCGGGCAGCAGCACCTCGTCCGCCTTCTCCAGCACCGACGCCAGGTTCACCAGCACCAGCGTCCAGCGCCGCCGCGCCGCCGCGTCAGACGAATCCCTCCCCATCTCCGATCCCCCGCCGCTCCGAGTCCGGGGCCGGGCTAGGCTAGGCCGCCGCCGGGATTCGCGCAGCGACTAGCGGAATCGGAGCCGCTTGGTTGGAACGGGAGGAGGGGACCCCGGGGAGCCGGAGCAGGAGGCAGCGAGCTGAGCAGGCGTGTCGTGCTCGATCGGGGATGCTCGACTCCAATTGGGGATTTTTAATTTTGACTCGCGGCGGCGGAGAAGGCAGGTGATGAGGAGGGTAGACGAGCGAGTGAGCGAGCAACCGCCGACGCTGAGCTGGAGCTGACTTAACATAATCCGCCGCGACCGCAGAGAGTGGCTGCCCTGCGTCGCACCCGAACCATAGGCATTGATGCAAGTTTGGTGGCTGTTGCGGTTGCGAGTTGCAGAGAGTGTGCTGTTTCTGCATAAATGAACAAATGATCAGGATCTCGATGTTGCGTTTATATTAACAGATGTAAGTAAAAGTTCTCCACATAAGTTGGAAGTCCCGAACCTGGAAGGAATACCAGTTTTACACTTGGTTATATACTGTATTGGAAGGTTAAACAAACTGTAGTGGGGGCTTGGCTAATCATGACAGCCGCCCTGTTCATTTGGATTGTTTTCAGTGAACCAACAGTGTTTTTCTCTCAGCGAAAACCAGCGCCAGCCACCAGCCACCAATCAGCCAGCAGTGTTTTTCTCTCAGCAAAAATTAGCGCCAGCCACCAGCCACCAGCCAAACGAACAGGACGAGCATCATCATCCAAAATGAAAGCTAGAGCAATAGAGCATGTGTATAGCCGCAAAATATCCACGTCGCAGTCATTCTACGGGTTGCCGTGGAGCTGAGCGTTCTCTGCTCACGTGGAACGCGTGGTCTTAACGACAGGGACATTACCAAGTAACTATACGGGACACAGGCAGACGGCATCAATCCAAATTTAATAATTAGTGGGTCGCTTACACAGTTACACTACGCACACCAAGCTCGTGCTCCAGAAACATTGCAAATCAGTATGGAAAAAGATTCCAAGTCGGGGCCGCCCGCGCCTCTCTCTCCCGAGAGGCGACAGGCGAAACCCGATCCGCCGCCGCGCCGCCAAGGGCCCCGACATTTGCGCCCCCTCTGCTCCGCCACTACCCGAGCGGCTCGCCGGCTCGGCCGCGCAGCCGCGGTGACGGCGGCGGCGGGGCCCTCCTCCCACGCCGCAAATCTGGAGAGGTCTCGCCGGCCGTCCCTCACCGGCAGCCTTCTTTCGCCGGCGCTTCGGCCCCGCTCCCCGGCGGTCAAGGCCTCGCGCATCCCCCTGTCTCCGGCGAGGGAGGCCGGGACTGGTGGGGGACCCCTGCTTAGGGCGGCGGAGGCGGTCCTGGCGGATCCTGCGGGGGGCGGCGCCGCTACGGCACCGGTGCCTTCGACAAGCTCGTCCTCGACATCGGTCGCCTCGACGGGCCGGCAAACTTCCTCCTTCGTCTCCGGTGCCGGCCGGGCTTCTTGCCCACCGTGGTGGGACTCGGCAGCCGGCCGTTGCCTCTGCTGGATCTCACCCGGTAGCGGCCTTGCGTAGCCGGCCGTGCTCCTCCTTCTTTGGGCCGTGGGTTGTGCCATGCCCAGGCTGTGGGAGGAGGAGGGGGAGCCCGTCCATGCTTCGACATCGCCGGCGTTCAAGCCCTCAGGTGATACTGTCCAAGCTCCATCCCCTTTGCGCCGCTGCCCCGGTACGGCTGGGTCCATGGT
>OAMR01000045.1:1738683-1771797 GCA_900205405.1 Echinochloa crus-galli
GACCAAATGAACCAGCAGCCCTCAAAGGTGAGGGCTAGGGGGTATAAATACCCCACACACAAAAACTAGTCGTTATGCCCGTGGAAAACCGGTCACACTGGTTTCCAAAACCGGTCACACCGGTTTTTGAACAAAACTAGCCGTTACACCCTGAGCACCAAAACCGTTCACACCGGTTTCCAAAACCGGTCACACCGGTTTTTGAATAAAACTAGCCGTTACCCTCTGAGCTCCCAAACTGGTCATCCTGGTTTCCAAAACCGGTCATCCTGGTTTTGGCACTTTCAGCACACTAAACCCCAAAACACTCTTCTCAAAGGCTATCTCACATGGGTTGACCTATGAGCACTTTTTGGTGTGTAGTCAAACAACTAATGTTGCATCCCTCTTGATAGTACGGCATTCCTATACTCAAGATTGCAATAAATAAATGAACTCTCTTCTTGAGCTTCTATGTCTTTATTGATGCCATGCTTGATCAATATCAACTTGAGGGCTTCAACATCCTTTTCTTGCTGAGCGAATCCAACTTGAGCTAGTGGCTTTGAATCTCCAAGTGTATGATCACTAATCCATACCAATTCATAAGCCACTTCATCATATTATTCAACAATAATTGGTTGCATTGCATTGCTTCACTAGTTAGGCTTGATTAATGCCTAGAGATCAAACCATAATGCTAGTTCCTTCACCCTAGCAAAGTTCCTCGGCCACAAGACGACTCTTGTCCTTCACCTCGCTTAGTACCTCGTCACTAGCCATCTAGTTTGATCCCTTCCATCCTTTCTTACCATTTTAAGTTTTGCTTTGCTTTGCATCCACATGAAATCCACATTGAAATCCATGTCTTCAACTATGAGAAATATATCTAATATCTTCAATTTAGTTGAGCCCAACATATGTCTCATTTGTCATTTCCCTTTACTTGTCATTGCCTCTATTGGTTGCATGGGATCACATACACTTGTTTGCATTTACACCAATATAAACCAATGATGAGCACCTTTACTTATCAACAAATATATTACATGAACATCATTTGACAATAAAGACCTACTTATATACTCAAGCAAACAAGTTAAATCACTAATCATGTTGTCATACAAATCACCAAAACACTTAAGTGCCTAGATGCACTTTCAAATACTCAAATTGTTGAAGAATTATTTGAGATCAACTGTGTCACAAGAAAGATTAAATGGCTTGGCTATGTGCACCATGGAGAGGGCTATATTGGACACTATTGATCTCAATATGGTCCTTGATGATTTTGCATCAAGAAACGCCCGAAGAAGTATCTTTTTATGAGAAGCAATGGGTATTATGAAGTACAAATATAAGGTAATCAAATTAATTCTAGAAGTACATTGTTCCCTGATAATTATCAAATATATTATTATTTTAGTCTACATTGTTCCCTGATGGTTATCAAACATGTTATATTAAAAGGATATCAATATATTTGTTTTCGTTTTGCAAGAAAAAATAATGTGTGTATATATATATTATAAGATTTTATATAAAGTCTAGACCCATTTGGGGCCGTCGCGACGAGTTCGCCAGAGGCCTTCAAAATCTTAGGACCGGCACTGTCCTCCGAAATGAGATAAATTCTTATTTCAATTGATGTGGTGTGTTAGAGAAAAGAATCACGATTTTACAATAGTACTGAGCCAATTAGACTAGTTGTGGTGTGTTCTAGCCAATTTCGTAGAAAATGGGGATAGAAACCATCAAGGGCCGTCGAAGCAACCGTGGGCCTATGGTAAGAGAACCTCGGTTTGCGAGCACGGCCTGCAATTCAACCAGGAGGCCCGACCCAATCCTCTCAAAAAAAGAAACATAGACACTGGTGAAAACTTTGGTCGACATGCACAAGATTCCTCATGGCGCTGCCCGTTGTCTTGGAATGGTTGGGGAGCAACCAGGGGCGGACCCAAAAAGAACCTAGCAAGGGCATATGCCCCGCTCAGCTTCTAATTTTTAGTGGACTTTGACCCATTTTGCTAAGGTTTTGAAGGCCCATTAGATAGAAGGCCCTCACTAAATTTTAGGTCTAGGTTTGCCCCTGCGAGCTGGCTCCTTCGCTCGGCCGAGGAGCCATCCTTGAGCACTAGCTCGAGTCTCGGTCGGCCGGTCTGCTATAAACTTTAATTGATGTCTCCGCTCAAAGCATCGCGCAGCGTAGCATGCCGAAGCCGGAGCCCTTTCTCTGGCAAAGGCATCGCGCACCGGCAACGTGCAGGAAGGTCTTGCGGTGTCCGGCGCCTCCGGTCGTCCCTAACGTCCGCTACAGCAGGACATGTCGTCCTCTGTCGTTGGATTCCGTGCGTCGCCTATGACGTCCATCGTCGGCGGCGTGCAAGAGGCACCCGTGGGCGCAATGGCGTCCAGCATCAGCGGCACGCAAGAGACTCCCGTGCCCTAGGAGCTCGCTGTGGCCGGCGCCGGCACGAAGGAGCACTCGCCCCGTCAACAGAGCGCAGGAGGGACTCGTGGCGCGATAGCTCGTGGCTGCTGGCTTCGATGCCGTCCTTGCGTCGACAACAGCGTCCAACGTCGATGGCACGCAGGAGGCACACGTGGTGTCGGAGCTCGCGGTTGTCGGCGTCGTCCTTGCACTGGCAATGGCGTCCAGACGTCCAGTATCGGTGACGTGCAGGAGGTGCCCGTGGCACGGGAGCTTGTGGTGGCCGGTGCCGGTGTGAAGGAGCACTCACCCAGCTATTCGTCGCCGGTGATGTGCGCCATCGAGCCTCCTCCACCGACCTTGTCTTCTTCGACCGCGCTCTCGGCTCTGTGGTGCCTCCACCTCCTACTTCACAATCAACATAGCCTAGGAGATGATTGTGCAAGTATGGGTTGGAGTTGCTCTTAATAGCATAAGAGTAAAATACATAAGCGGTTCCTAAATTTGTCTCGTGATGTCATTTAGGTCTCCGAACTCTCAAAATGCATATTTGAGTCTCTAAACTTGCTAAATTGTGATATTTAGATATACCCCTATACATGATGACATAACTGCTAATTGAGCATAATTTTTCGTACTATTTCTCAAATCAGTTGTTTCCATCACAATACTTAAAGAACTTTATTGGATTGTACCAAAGAGCAACTATAGATTAATAGATGGACAAACGTCAGCAACATAGAGGCATTGTGGGATTTTTGAACCTAAATGATACACTTTAACAAGTTTAGGTATGTTAATATACATTTTGAGAGTTTGAGGATCCAGATAATACCTCGGAACAAGTTTGAGGACTGTTGGTGTGTTTTACTCATAGCATAACTATGAACAAGGTAATGGCGGCGTACTAGATGTACATGTGAGTATGTGACAGCAGTCTTGTATCAGTGACACATAGTTTGTCAGATCTTGAGAGAACCAAACGAGAACACGAGCACTCGAACAAATGGATTCGAGAACACAGGACAGAACATTCTTCGGGCAATTTTCAGTGGACTATGTGTCTAAATTGGATGGTTAGAGATAGTTCAACCTACATATTATAGCCTGACCCCAATCCCTTAACAAACCCCCGCATTGCAGAAGTAATTAAGAAAAATGCGATGAAACAGAGATTAGCGAAGGTTTGCTGGCAATTGCGAATTTGCGAGGGCTGCAGGTTAAACTGCACAAAGTAGAAACCGAAACCGTCTTGAGCTATCAGATGCTCTTCATAATGGTTTGCAACGATCTAGGTTGTTCATTTCGTCGCAAGGCTTTACTGGACATCTCTCTTCTTCAATTCCATCAAACATGCTCCTGTCTTCTTCAGTCTACATGACATCTGAGAATGCAGAGAATGCCACAGTGCTCGGTAATTCCAGAAGCGGCTTGTGGATTGACTTACAGGTGATGTAGAGCTCTTGACAAGTGATATCTCTGGGATATAAATAGCTTCAATATATATATATATATATATTGCATTCTACAACGCGCGTGTAGTTACTCCTCCGAGTATTCCCACGTTTCGACGTCCCCCTGCCCGCCCCGGACGCATTAGCGGGTCGCGATCCAGAGGACCCGTTAGCGGTGTGCATGCCGTGCCTCCGAGCATATATACCGCCTACGAAACAAATTGTTTTCTAGCCACGGTTTCCTCGTGGCTGGAGCGATTGGATCTGAACGAGACCGCTCTAATCCAATTACATCTGAAATTTTGGTATGGCTGTTTGGAGTTTTCGTTGGTGAATCCCAGGTATTTCAGTGAGAAACTCTTTCATAATCCTTTCGATCGTTTTGTTTATCCTCAAACTTTACCTCCTTGCCGCATTGGTCATGTAGATTCAAAGAGATCAATCCGATCGTCTCATGGACGCACCATCATGCCGAGTCAACGAACTGGTTGCCAGGTAAGGTACCTATCTGCAGTTTCACTACTAGAGAACTCAACATCACAAACACTTGATCACAAACGGTTTTGTAAAACCGTTTGTGATAGCCCCATCACAAACGGTTTTCAAGGCTCCAGGCTACCAGCCGTTGGAACCGTTTGTGATGGCCCAACATCACAAACGGTTTTTAAAGAACCGTTTGTGATGTTGGGCCATCACAAACGGTTCTTATTAAGAACCGTTTGTGATGGCTCGTACAGTACAAAAGCATCTCCCCCCTCCCACTCTTCTTCTCCAACCCGACGCCCACCATTTTTTTCACCATTGTGGAGGCCATTTCTCACCAAATAGCTCAAGAAAGGTCACGTTTTTTGAAGAAAGCTCTCCATCAACATTTTTTAAGGTTGGTTATCATTTTTTAAGCTCTCCATCAACATTTTTTAAGGTTGGTTATCATTTTTTAAGCTCTCCATCAACATTTTTTAAGGTTGGTTATCATTTTTTAAGCTCTCCATCAACATTTTTTAAGGTTGGTTATCATTTTTTAAGCTCTCCATCAACATTTTTTAAGGTTGGTTATCATTTTTTAAGCTCTCCATCAACATTTTTTAAGGTTGGTTATCATTTTTTAAGCTCTCCATCAACATTTTTTAAGGTTGGCATGGTTACTTGTTGTTCTTGTTGTATCGACATCCTTTAAACACTTGAATTAATGATGCCGCCAAGTCAACATGGATTTATGGATTTTTGTGCTCTTTCTTCAATGCAATCTCGCATAAGGTCATAGATCCGACCACGCTAGACAAGCTTCAAGAAAACCTGATCCATGCTATAACTAGGCTCGAGATGCATTTCCCACCAACATTTTTTGATATGTCGGTGCATCTGCTTACTCACTTGGTCGCTCAGATAAAATCCCTTGGACCAATGTTTCTGCATCAGATGTTTCCTTTCGAGAGGTTAATGAGTGTTCTTCGGAAGTACGTTAGAAACAGATTCAGACCAGAGGGTTGCATGGCTGCTGGATGGGAGACAGAGGAGGCGGTTGATTTTTGCACGTACTATTTGGATCTACAACCTGTTGGTGTCCCTGTATCACGTCATGAGGGAAGGCTAGGTGGGAGAGGAACGATCGGCCGGCGGTCGGTACTTGTCAATGACATTGATGCTTTCAGGCAAGCACATTACACTGTTCTACAACAAGCGTCCATAGTTGCCCCATATATCGATATGCATATGAAAGAACTACGGGACCAGAATAGTGGAAGGTCAGAATCTTGGGTCCGGAAAAGACATAGAGAAACCTTTGCCGACTAGTTAAGATTAAAATTGTGTGGCACTGAAACCGGGAGTCGTGAGCTCGATTTGTTGGTCATCGGACCATCAAGTACAGTGACCACGTTCCAAGGATATGACATAAATGCATACACATTCTACACGAGAAAGCAAGATGAAAAGAGTGTCAACCAAAATAGCGGCGTTCGTATTGATACTTACGACAACAATCAACGGATTCAGTCATATTATGGTTTCGTTGAAGAGATATGGGAGCTAGATTACGGGCCACGATTGAAGATCCCTCTATTCCGGTGCCAGTGGGTCAGACTTCCCAGGGGGGTCTTCGAGGACAAGTACGGAATGACTGTCATCGATCTAAAAAACACCGGGTACAGAGACGAACCATTTGTTTGGGCCAAGGATGTAGTGCAAGTCTTCTACGCAACGGACCTCGCTCATCATGGAAAGCACGTCGTCCTCCAGGGAAAAAGGAAGATCGTCGGTGTTGAAGATAGTGCGGCTTGACCACGATGAGGCAATCATCGTCAGTTGAATAATTGATACGTGTATCATGTAATATCTAGAGCTAGCTAGTTCTCTACGCACTACTTTTATTTCTGTAATCGAAACATATATAACTCAATCCACATACTATTTAATTTATATTATATCCATGTCATGTAGTTAATTATATGAATTTCCGGGGAATTATATGTATTCTATGAATTACATGCATTTATTGCTGGGTAAATCAACATCACAAACGGTTCTTGTTAAGAACCGTTTGTGATGAGAACCGTTTGTGATGTTGATTTGCCCAGCAATAAATGCATGTAATTCATAGAATACATGTAATTCCCCTGGTTTGTCTCAAACTGCATCTGCAGCTCGTCTAGGTTCCCATTGAGGAAAGCTGTGATGTAGACGAACGCGTCGAAGTGGCAGTGCAGTGCAGTTGCTTACGTCCGTCTGGTCCTGCACGTGCGGTTCGTCCTTGTGCTCCAAGCGCAGCACCTCCGAGGTATCCACACGTACGAGGATTGAAACGTCGCGCACCGGACTGCTAGGTCCGCGAGCACGATGGGGAGAAAAGCAACTATTGCTTGGAAGTCATGTCTTTCTTAGGAGGGGTTTGGTCTCTATTTATTTGGATGAAATTCTCCACACCATGTTCCATTAGCAATATGGGACTAATAAATAAAGCACCCCTTCCCCTGGTAATGGGCTTCACAACATTTGTGGCCCATTAAGACTAGTGGATCGAATCCAGTTGTCTCTTGGGCATATTCCCAACAGGATTCCCGTAAGTGATGCTAGAATAAAATCAGTGGCTAACTCTGGGCCAAGTGGGAAGCCTAGCTTCTCCAACCTCTGTGAGTAACCAACCATCTTGATCACATGTGGCCCTACAGCTGCGCCTTCTGCTAGCTTGGTTTCCACAAAGGCCTTTGAGACATTGAACCTTTCAGTCCTGGCCTGAGTTTGGAACATGTCCTTAAGTGCCTCGATCATATCGTGCGCCTCATGGTTTGTCTCAAACTGCATCTGCAGCTCAGGTTCCATGCAAGCAAGCATAAGGCAGCTCACTTCAAGATTGACATCACATGCCTTCTTGTAAGCATTTTTCTCAGCAAGGGTTGCGTTATACTCGATGGGTCTCACACCATCAGGCGGGTCAACTAAGTTCCAAACTTGATTTTGCCCCATGGAATCTATCTCGGATCTCATGGCACTTTGTCATTTCTCGGAATCTGGGTCCATCATTGCTTCCGCATAGGTCCTAGGCTCATCGTTGTCCATCAACAATATGTCGCGCTCTCCCGTAACTAGGAGATTCATCTTGTGCCCTCTGATCAGTTGTAGAAATAATATCCAATGGTTTCCTCTAATGTATTTGGTTGTTTCACAATGTCGTTTTGTGCAGGAATTAGAACTAGGTGTCTCGGAGATGCTTCCAGGAGAGGTGACTGCACTCCAAGAACAACTAGCTGGGTTCATCATGGATGAAATTGTGAGCGATGACGGCGAGTTTAACATTCTTAAGGTGTAAGACATGTCACATAAGTTGGACTTGTAATAAGTTTCGAATTTGGTTTAAGTTTGAAACTTGCAAAATATTGTTGAATTGTGCTTGTGATGTGAACATGTGACATCTTTGAGATTTATATATGCCTGTGATGTGTATGTGTGCCGTATATGTAATTGAGATGTGTATATGGGCTGTATATGTGCTGTATATAAAAAAATGAAAAAACATAATCACAAACGGTTTTCAACCAGAACCCTTTGTGATGCCCCAGGCATCACAAAGGGTTCTTGTTGAAAACCGTTTGTGATGCCTGGCCATCACAAATGGTTTTTAACAAGAACCGTTTGTGATGCCCCACATCACAAACGGTTCATGAACCGTTTGTGATAGCCCCAGGCATCACAAACGACCTTTCACAAACACTTCCCAAAACCGTTTGTGATGACCTTTTAAAACCGTTTGTGATGTTGAATCCTGTAGTAGTGTTTCTGAATCTGATTTTCACGTTGCTTTTGTTTACCGTTTGGTTCACCGTTTGGATTGAGATGTGATCTAATCCGGTCTCAAATTTGCACGACCCCTTTCTGTCTCGGAGGCATGGAGCGCTTAGCGACGAACTGAAGCTGCAGAATTCAGTATTCTTCGGTGCAAGATGACGGCGGCGAGACAGGCGACGGCTTCAGCAATGGCTGCCGCAGCTCCGGTCCGTCGGGCTCTTCCTTGATGAGAGTATCACTTGATACGATTTTTTTAGTAGCACTTAATACTTTTCTTTTCACATGAGTATCATTTGATACTCTTTTCATTTCATACATGTATCTATATACATGCTCCCTTGCATATACTGCTGTTTTCCGTCAGCAAACAATATTATATATGTGTACTGTCTCTTTGATGTACAGAAACATGTACCTCTCGCCTCAAATTAATGATAGTACATACACATACTCCCTGGTATATTCGCAAAAAAAAACCCTCCCTGGTATACTTAGAAGTTGTCCCAACCAGTGAAGTGCATGATAAGCATTGGAAGTATCAGGCTTCAGGTGTGCCGTAGAGATAGTGCTACCATATTTTTGTATGGATGTAAATCTTTTTTAAATGATATAGTTCTGAGGTTCTGAAATTCTCTCTTGGATGGCCGGACAGACTTTCGAATGACGCATTACTCTTCAATATGGAGACGTGTATACTCACTTGTATACACAATCTGAATTCACAGACATATATAAACTCATCAGTATGCCATATCCCTTCAAGTACATGTATGCATGCATACTACTCCCATCGGGTATCAGGGCATACTTCTAATATACTTGTATCTATCCATACTCGCTCCTCCCAACATGTATATGGTAGTATATAGATATACTTCCTATGTAGATGTATGTGCATATACTCTTACCATGATGAATATCTATATGGATATATACTCATTATAATATAAGCAGCTTTTCCGATGCATGCGCACAGCTTTAGAACATAGAAAGAAAAGAGGGTACAACTTTGAAACAGTGAGATAAAAGCGGTGCTCCAGCCGGCCGTAAATCACGTGATTAGTTACATGATTACAACACCGCAACCCTGCTAGCACCTGGGTCTCTCCGAGTCAGTCAAACGTAGGAAGGAGTAACTACACGCACTATACTTTTTTTTTCCAAAACGCACGCACGAATTTGGTATAAACATATATGTATTCTGTATTCGTACTACCTGTAAACATGTATTTGCACATACTACCTATAAACATTTATCTGCTCATACTACCTGGAAACATGTATCTGTTCATACTACCCATAAACGTACATGTTCAGGTTTCCTTGTTAATATGTATGTAGTTATACGCCCTAAAAAATAAACGTATTTCTTTGATAGGAATGCATATTACTCCCTCCTCGAAATAGTTATGCATATATATCCGCCATGTATACGCCGTAAAAAAAAGGATATATACTCACTTTGGTACGCATATATACTAATTTTCCAACAGTACGTGCGCATACTTCCTTTTTCAAAGAAAGTACATACCCATACCAGTAAAAATTGTAGCCATGCATACTCTTTTCCAAAAGAAACGTATATATGGATTCACGCGTGAAGCTGGCAAGTATTTATAACTACAAGTACGTTAGTACTGGTCAATGACAAAAAATAATATTAAAAATATATAAACTTCCATATACTTGGATGATGATACGCACATATTCGAAATTACAATTATGCACCTATACTTGTGTTTTTTAATAGTATGCATACATACTCTCCTAGATACAAGTACGGCAGCAGAGAATCTAGCGTACACGTGCGTTTCAAAAAGAAGTAACAGATCGATATGCACAAAGCGTGGAGGTGTATCAAACTGAATGCATGCACACGCACCGCAAATCACATGCACTTCGTTAACGGGTCCGTTTGTGCCCGCAAACCCACCCACGCTGCTATTTCTCGGAAGGCAAAGCAGGCATATACACATGGGAGTAGCTACACGCGCGTGTAGATAAAACGCGTCCTATATATAGAGAGAGAGAGAGAGTAAAATGCGCGGGCGGTCCTCAAACTTGCGCAGGTGTGTCATGCCGGTCCACGAACTCACAAATCGTGTCGTTACGGTCGCTAATCACTGTTTGGGTCTCATTAGTCATCCAATCGGGTCCAAATCAGGGATTAGTGGCCGCGTGGCATGCCAACGTGGACGGATGACATGGAAAGTGAAGACGAATCGGCCGGCAGAATTGCAAAAACCCCCTCCTTTCTCCTACCATCTCTCATTCCTGGCCATTGTCGTCTCTTCGAGTTCCTCGAGAGCCAGCGGATTGAGAGGCGGGGCGGCGGCGTTCGCCAACCGGCGAAGAGAGACGGCAATCGAAAGGCGGAGGATTAGAAGCAGGGAGGACCCAAAGCAAGCGCCGCCACCGGAGAAGGCCGTCGCCACGACGGGGAAAAATGGTGGCGCGATTGAGGCGGAAAGGGGAGGCAGAGCCCGTATATGGTGAGTTGATCGATCCTTAATCTCATTGCGATATTCCAATATGTTGTGATTGGGTAGTCGTAGGACATTTAGGCGGTCGAATACATGTATTTTCCGATGTTCGAATGCCGATTTGGGGGAAATATCTAGGGTTTTGGGTATGAACTGAAGATGCTTTTTTTTGCGCGCAATGTAGGTCAGGGTAATGAAGAGTTCACCATTGAGCTGCACCATGGGGTTTTTTCCTTGGATATGGTCATCTGTGTTCGTATGTGGATGAGAAGATAGACTGGTTTGATCATGTTGAGTCAGATACATGATCATTGCTGTGGTTTGATGAGTTTCTGGAAAAGCTAGGATACACAATCGATAAAAGTTTGAAGATTTATTGGCTTCTACCAGGAAAAACCTTAGCAGATGGGCTTAGATACATTGCAGGAGACCATGACATCAATGTGATGGCATCTGTTGCTGACAGATAGAAGACACTTGTGGTATATTTTGACCATGATAATCAGATTGGTGTAACTAACTGGGATGATGTAGTAGTGAATCCAGTGTCCCAATTGCCAAAGGTCGTCAGCCCAAAGAAAGTTGAAGTTGTGCAGAAGAAACCTGCTGAAAAACTCCCTGTTTTCTACACTGACATCAGAAATAGGAGGGTTGAGCAAAATATGGCTGATTCAAATGGCCAACAATCCACCATAGTCAGTACCTTCCCACCACCAGGGCATCTGTAGAAGACCCGCCCCTTGTTTCCATTCTCACTGGTCTGCACCACCAGCTCCAGGACCTTGAAGCGTCTGCAATCTGGGCAGGTAATGAGGGGGATATCGGGATTCACCCTGCGCCTAGTCGCCGCAGAAGAGGAGCTCGACGCGCCGCCATGGAGCTCGAAGAGGCTCGGCAAAAGGAAGAGGAGGAGGATTCAGATCGAGATGGCTAGTATGACGGTGCCAGGAGAATAGGACGCGCTCATTTTCCATTGAAACGCCTGCAAAATACACATAATTAGTATGGATTAAATCCACATTAAAATTTGATAGTCAGTTACGTCAGACACTTTACTCGCAGCTTCATTTGAGGTGGGAAAATGGGAACGGAAAAATTCTCTCTCTCTCTCTCTCTCTTTATATATATATATATATATATATATATATATATGTTCAGGTTTGTATCCGACAAAGAGATACGAGGAGGGAGGAAAAATATGCAGAGGATCTGATGATGATGGAATCGGAGGAATATGCAGCTGGGATAACGTGGGAGCCTGTGGTGGAACCTGACGCCGGCGGCGACGACCTCATGGTCGCTGAGGAGTGGCAGGAGGCAGCGCCGGCGGTGATGTTAGGACTTCGGAGCGAGGGGAGGAAGAAAGCAGCATATTTTTTTATTTTGGAAATAAGAAAGCAGCATAAGGGCATGTTGGGCCGGGCTGCAGTGGAAGAGTTAGTCTGGGCTAAAAGCTCAATAAAAAAAAGACTGGGCCAAAATATGCTGGTGCCATCCATTTCTAACCGATTTTGTGTTTGTGCCCATATTGAAGGCCAATTATGATTTTATCATTTTTTTCTTAAAAAAAACTTGAAGATTTCTTTCATGTCTTTTCAAACTGAATATTGAGTTTGCCCATATTCCATTAAGAAGGCCTAGTTGATGGAATTTAGAGCATATGGCCCATTAAGGCCCATGGAGAAATTCCTAAATTCCTAAATAAATCTCAAAGGCCCATGTGAAGGGCCATGTGTGCATGAGGAAGTAGTGGCAATGGTGCAACCTTTAGTCCCACATTGCTAGTTGAGAGGAGGGATGGCCAACTTAAATATGGAAGTTGCCTTCACTCCTCCAAGCTATGAGTGTAGGAAGAGAAGGAAGCTCCACACGCGCTCGCTCGCTCGCTTCGCCGGGCGAGGCGCACGGCGTGAATGGTCCGCCAAATCCTTTGTGATCCTGCACCGGGAGAGGGCGAATAAGGTTTTTGGGAAGCGCTCCGCGCGACTGCTCCAAGTCTTCGTCACGGCTCGTCTTCCCTCAAGATCCTTGTGCGAGCTCGTTGTCTGCAGCGCCGACTTCTTCGTCCTGTGCGCTCCGTCGACACCTGTCATCACGGCTGCTCCTGCAAGTTTGTTTGCTGTACGTACGCCGTGTTCAGATCTATTATTTCATTAATCCATGCCATGTTTATTTCTGTTCGGATTTTAATCAGTAATTTGCCTAATTTTCCAACACTAGTAGTGTCAATTAAACTATGGAAAAATAAATTTAACCATGCGGGTTTGTCCATACTTTTATGAGTACTATATGATTTTACATTTGGACATAATTTTTACAGTGTTATGGTTTGCACAAACACGTTTTATCTATTTTAATTAATTTATTATTCTGGCTCCATCTCGTAGAGTTAAAAAAACAGAGGCACATTGTGCCTTCACCTTTAAAAGGTGGGAGCAGAAACACAAAGTTCAAAAATAATAACACTAATCACCTTTCTGTAAATTGACAGTGTAGACTGAATTTAGTAGAAGAGCAATAAGTTTAGACATAGTATGAATATTCATCATAAAGGCCTAGCAAAATACAAGACATATGAATAACACTCCATCTCGAATGCAGTATTCTTCATTGTGCGCAATAAGTTTATTCAATTCCAATTTTTCAAATTCATAAGATGCGAGAGATTCAGAAAAAAAATTGTAGATGCCATTTATAATATATTATGAACACATATATACCATGGCTACAGATTTGAGCAGTTACAGTCCTATACTATACGCCTCCGGGTCCACCGTATTGGAATGCACTTTCTTCACTTGAATCTGAGGTCATCTCGATGTTGTAGATGGCTGGATCAGATACATCCTTGGTTACCCACTGCTTTGCAATATTGGCGCCCTGCACCCTTGCCTGAGTAAAGCTAGAGGCAAGGGTGGCCTTGCCAGCCACAGGCGCCACACCGGTGCCCATACGAGGGCTCTTCTGGCCAGGCGGCGCATAGGTGATCCCTCCCATCTGGACTTCTGCGGCGCCGCTCATGCCGTTGATGATCTCCTTAGGGAAGTAGCCGACGATCTGTTGGTTGAGGAACACCTGCCAGTTCCCTGTCTCGGCATCCTGGCATCAATTTTTGGTGCAGAGAAACTTTTGTAAGATTGAGCCGGTGCAATGGGATGTGAATTAGTTACTTTCAGGTTTGGTGGTTACCTTGGATACACTGATACCAACAGTTACAAAGCTATTGGAAAGGACCATGCCGGGAGTGGCAGTTTGGCTGAGCACCACGAAGCCGGGGCAGAGCACATTCATGCAGCCGGTCGTTTTGTAGTCGTCAGCCTGCGCCATAGGGTGATCAAGTCCTTTTGTCATCATCTATACGAGTATTATACATGAAGAATAATCCATTTCTGACCTTCCATTATATTTTGTGAGTTTTACGTCACCTAATTACTCCCTTCATTCATTTTTATGAGGCGCCGTCAAACTTGGCATGGTCGGTCTTCTAGATCAAACTTTAACTATTCATTTATTTATATTATATTATTTATTGTTACAAACTTATGATTATTAGAGAGTGATTTAATTATAAATTCAACCATTTCAATTTTATATTATAAATAGTTAAAAATTATTGGCTAAATTATTTGACAAATATTCGTTTCAATAACTAAAGCATAAAAGAACGATGGCTATGTTTCAAAAGGCGAATGGAAGAAACTCTAGCTTGAGCTTTCCTTTGAATGTAACATCTAAAACAACTTTTCATTGACCAGAAACATACCGTCCAGTGAGTGACAAAGCGCGTTTGGCTATCACCAAAGCGATCAGGAGCGACCTGATTCATTGCCAGAACATATAAAATGTGTGAGACGATTTGTCGATTTCATATATGCATATTGCCTAAGGTTTGTGAAAGAAATGTAAAAAAAATACACATGTTACTACTTGTGCTATATTGACACAATAGTTGAGTGGAGATGGCTTACCATCCATCCAGTCTGTATGACGCTGGCCCTGCTAGAGCTATCATCGATTAGAATCATCTGGGCTGACGAAAGCTGGCCACGTGGCACGGCGACTACGTCCACCTCGATCACCGCTCCGGCCGCCTGGAAATTGGACCCTGCCTCGCTGTCTATCAGCAACTGGGCGAACTGCATGCACCAAAGTTTAGGTAAAAAATGCTTCATGAACTGGTGACAGTGTGACACCTATGAAGAAACTGATGAACTCAGTATGGCTCACTCACATGCTGTCCGGGAACTCTACTAGACTCCGTGTCCGGTCTGAACCTTGACAGAGGCACGCTTGTCCTTGCCAGATCTTGCTTCAGAGTGCGCCGTATGGGAACAGTTCCATCGGGGCAACTCTCTCGCAGGCCAAAACGAACACTGGGTTCTCCAGACGTCGATGGATGAGTCCTGGTACTCTTCAGAGAAGTTGGCGCTATCTGGTTGCAAGGTTCGATCAACAGCAGTTAGTCCCGGACTCCCGGTACTTTTTCACTGATTTTAATCAAACAAAATATACTACCAGAAAAAAGTTGGTTTTTGTATAATATAATGTCATGCTGTATAAACCCTGTAAAATGCCAATCACCTCTTCGCAAAAAAAAGTAAATGCCAATCACCTAGTTGTTTTCCTTCTTTTCAAATAAGTCTTTTGTTTCCATGGAGTAAATTCTAATCTATATTCATAAAATGAACAAAAAAAAATGACAGACAAGTGGTGCCAGACGGCTAGGGTCACCTGAAGCGTGTGGTTCTTGAGCAGAGGATGATCCAATGCAGGCTGCCTGTACATATCCACGCAATCAAAAACGACACCATATTCATCCTACGATTCACCAAATAAAGACTCACGTCAGCTGCAATCTCGAGCATGGAAGGAGATCAACATGTCCTGCATTTGTCTCAATGTCTTCAAAAAACAAACATTCAAAAAAAAAGGCATGGGCGTCAAGGTTACCTTGAAAGATTTGATATAGGGTTTGTTGAGCATCTTGAGCTGCATCTCCAACGCCAAGTCGCCTTCTTCAGAGAGGACTGAGGTTATCCCTGCCTCATCACTGCGTAGGAACAGAAGGGAGAACACGGTGAAGATTAAAGAGTGCTTCATTCTTACTGTACTGTACATGTGACTCACTAACTCTTGAGGCACCATATGAAATGCTTTGTAAACACTATCATATATATTTTTACGATACCAATCCCTTCCCAAAATTAGAACTTTTATGAAAATTACTCTCGCACACACTTCTTTTGGGGAAATAGTAAACATAAAGTTTTTTGAAGAAAATAATGGAGGTCTTTTATGGTGTTAACAATCAATGCGCTGATTTGAATATTCTCATGTTATGGCATGTTCAAAAAGTAGTGTTAATGTGTTATATCTGTATACGATCAATTTATTTTCATTACTTTCTTATCTGCTCCCCATTTTCAAGTTTCAACAGTTGTCCCAGCAGTGACATGATGTTTTGATTGTGATCATTGACTCTGTCAGGGATGGCCAAATTTGCCTCGAATTTAAAAGTTGTCTTATTAGACTTTGAAAGGGCAGAGTACTAATGTATAGCAAAATTGGAATATAGTGACTTTCAAAATAAAATAAAACAAGACCAAATTTATCATCTAGTATATTGTTGTAGGATTTCTATAGTACCCTGTTATACTTTTTTTTAAGTTTTCATCAATATATTAACAAAAGTTTGCACATAAATCTGTATTAAGAAATAGGTGAATTGACAACACGAGCTCAATATTTATTATATTCACTAGCCCATCAACCCATGCATACGCACGGGCATTAAGCTTGAAAAACATCTGTATCTCAAGCTATGAAAATTGATTGCATATTGAAAATGGTAGGATCTAAAAAAACTACTCCTTCCGCGACCTATTTACTATTTTCAAAGCTACCATTATTTTGATATCCTCGAAAAAACCTACAACCTTGTGATCACATTACAATATGGTCCCACATGTCAACCTCATGGAATTATGTTGCATGCTGTGATGATTTTTTGATATATACGGAAATAGTTCAACCTTTCGTCATATGATAGATATATATGAATAGTTGTATGTGTTTGAAATTTATTCTTATTATTATACTTCTCATGAGATATAATTCACTTTTTATTCAAAACATACTTTCTGTATTAATAACTCTTTATGCAATGCTATTAGTATATAAGGCCAATCATACATGCCATGCTACATGATGGAGATGCTAACTTTATGGTTTTTCAGGACAATATATAGTCCCTTGATTATTTATCATCTTTCAGACACTTACATATTGGGCATTGCTTCATTTTCAGGAACCTCTCACTCATATGCATGTCATATCTTTTTATCTCAGTTAAACCATTAATTTTTCAACCCTGCATCTGCATTACACGTCCAGGGTAATCAAATTATGGTACATTTTGCTTGTTTATCTATGGTACGTTTCTCTATCTCCGTTATATGTTGTTTCCCCGCTAAATTGTTTCCCAAAATGTTCTGAATGTTGAAACTTATCATAGTAAATATAAAGCTCTTACAACAGTCCTTCTGTCTGAAACTTAATATATCCAAATTTTCCTCACACAACCTTGTCAATTAATAGTAGGTACGGTGGTAGAAATAGCGATTTTTCTACTTGTTCTTATACAAATAGGGTTGTGACTGTGTATGACTGATTCTTTATTAAGTTTTAAATAATATTGATGTAAGAATTTGTAGCCTATTTTTTCTAATATATAAATGGGCTTTCTAGAGAAGCATTCAATTTGCACTTAATTAAAGATTTCTGTATAGACACAAATAGCACATTTTGTATTGAATAATCCCACTTTGTAGTCGGCCTTAAGTACTTTGAAAGAGATTCAGTAGTTGCAGCCTAATTAACGTTATTTGAAATTGGGAATATTTAAAGTCAAATTTCTTTATATTAGGCTACTAAATCTACTTTTTTTCACAGGTAGGTGCCTGTTGAGAGAGATGGTCACTTATTAAGGAGTTAGGGACAACTTGAACGATCAATCGATTGGACTCACATTCATTTTTCCATCCAACTTTATTCCCACCGTGGACTAAATTGGATTGAGAACAAAATTAGGTCCATCTCTTTTAATCGAGCATGTAATTTGTCTCAAAAAATTTCCTCTCTGCTCGTAGGTTTTGGTACTGTCTTCATTAGCTTATTTATATTTATTTTTATCAAGAGAATAATGAATGTACCCGCTGAAACGATCGGCCAATATAGTCTTATTAAGTAAAATTCTCCACGTACCAATTCTTTTTTCCAATTCTACATCATATATATATCTTTACCTCTAGAAAGTGATCACCTAGTATAGGAAATAATAAGATCGGTGCCAAAATAATTATATAGTTATGGGAAGAGATATTTATCGCCGCAAGTGAATGCTGCATGCAGCTTGATTCTTTGCGGTCTAATTGATTCAGAGATCGCACGTGTATAATAATCTAAAATAACTACATGCCAGAATTTTTGTCTCCATCGTGGAAATCTATCTATGCTAGAATTTGTATAACCCAGAGTATATTGTCTAAGGAATCTCACTAATAGGAGACTTCGATGGGTGCTACTGAGAAAAGATTACCAAAAGTGGCGAAAGAAATCATGAAAAATTGAAAGCTCTGTTAGATTACTCTTGTCGAGGCGACAAAAGTTTATTCCGCTATCATCATAAACAAAAATATGGTACCTAAATTGGCATGAAACAAAAATATGTTTTCTCTCTCTTGGCACACTAATAGTTTCGAAAAGCCAATTTTATGTAAAGAAACATCACAACATCAAGATTCACACAGCTACATCTATTCCATGAAGTCAAAGTAAATTAAAGAGCCAAAGGGAACTCCGAGCACACACCTGTGCATGAGCTCGTTGCTTGTACTCGTGATTTTATTTCAGCCATCACTGCTGCGTCGTAGATTGGCCGGTGTCAGTTAATGATGTTGATGTGTCTCCATCTGTTGTGTGTACTGCCTAGCAAAGCACGGGCTGAGGCCTATACCACGCAGAGGATAGGGGAGGAGGAGCGATTTCTGCGTGGGCCTTGTCACCGGCGTGGAAGGGCAGAGCGGCATGACTCCACGGAGGAGATTTCCGGGGTGTAAGCGGCTAGGGCAGCTTTGGGAAAGCTGAAGGTTAATGTGAATCGTCTAGCCCACTAAACTAAATCATATAAGGTTAGATGTGGGTAATTATAAGTAGATGTTGGGGTTACTTTAGACTATTTTTTTATAATGGCAAAAGTGGGTAATTTTTTATTAATGGTAAAGTAGTAATTTGTTTTTAGAAATCTAGTGGCCATGATTATTAGGCACTACCAGATTGATGGTTGGATGTTTCTGATTTTTGTGAGAATTTCTAAGATTTATCTTTTTTTCTAGCGCGTCTTGTGAGGATTAACGTGGAGCCTTCAAAAGGAGCTGATAAAGGTAGTAATTTGTTTTTAGAAATCTAGTGGCCATGATTATTAGTCACTACCAGATTGATGGTTGGATGTTTCTGATTTTTGTGAGAATTTCTATGATTTATCTTTTTTTCTAGCGTGTCTCGTGAGGATTAACGTGGAGCCTTCAAAAGGAGCATCCAATTAGTAATAGTAAGATCATATATAAACTATGAAGGATACTGAATCCTAAGTATATGCTCCATGACTTTGCCTGACGCACATACTTTGGATTGATTAAAAACAAAAAACTTGACAACAAAAAGAAACATCCCTTGCTTTTGTCTTGAGAAAGAAGCATCGAACTCTTAAGGGAGGTTCTCACAAAACAAAACTGTGAGCATCCTGGTTCGATTCTGGTATGCAGTTTCTCAGATGTAGGCTGTACCAACCAAGCTATTCCTTGGTTCTCAATGATTCTCTCGTCCCGTTGATGTATGAAACATAAACATCCTGAAAAATTGTCAATAAAAATAGTAGACTAGAAGGCGACAAGAAGTGTATTGTAAGCTAAACAGTGTTTTCAGGTCACATTTCAAGAAGAAAAGAACCATCTTTTTCCTCTAACTAAATTTGGAGAAAATAAAGTGGTACAATATATATATTTACACCAATCGACAAATTAAAAATTATCTCTCATCCTGTTGATATTTAATTTCAACCTGGCTTATATTCTAGAATAATTAATAGGAAAAGTGGCGCACGGTTCGGGATGCATTTGATAGGAAAAGTGGCTGGAAAATTTTCAGGGAGACATATCAATGGCAATGCTGCTAGAATTCCTTAACCTTTGGGATGTGCTAGAAGGGATAGCCCTCAAGGAGGGGGTCCCAGATAGACACATTTGGCGGTTATTAGAGTCAGGAGATTACTCGGCTAAATCTGCATATAATGCACTCTCTGAGGGAGCTACAAGATTTGAGCCATTTGAGCGGATATGGAAAACTTGGGCGCCACCAAAATGCCGTTTCTTCATGTGGCTGGCCACTCTTGATCGCTGCTGGACAGCAGACAGGCTGGCCCGGAGAGGCCTCTCTCACCCAGACTGGTGTTTACTCTGTGATCAGGAGGAAGAAAATATCCAACACCTCCTAATTGGATGTGTATTTTCAAGGCAGTTCTGGTATAACATAGCAATCTTGCTGCACTCTCTCCGCAGCTGGTCGACTCCTCGTTTGATGCCTAGTGGGAAAAGGCGAGCCTAGCCATAAGCGGAACTATACGGAAGGGTTTGAATTCACTCATCATCCTTGGAGCGTGGACTATTTGGAAGCACCATAACGACTGTGTATTTAATGGAGCCACCCCTTCTCTGCCAGCAGCCTTGACCCTTGCTAGGGAGGAAGCCCGGCTATGGGCTGTGGCGGGCGCTAGATGGTTGGACTGAGGTGCAGTGTGGGTTCCTAGTTAGAGGCTCACTTGATCAGGTCTTTCTATTTAGTAACAGGTGATTAGTTTCAGGCAGTAGAGTGTGTGTGTGGGTGTGTGTTGGGTCTCTGTATGACTCTCTTCTTTTATTAATACAATGATGCGCAGTTCTCCTGCGTATTCGAGAAAAAAAAAGAATAATTAATAGCACATTAGTTAGTAGGTGATCAGGGCAACCACATATATGAAAAGTACAGAGAAGGTAGTAAATTACATAATTGCAAGATCTTTGATGCTATATACAAAGAATTGATATAATCTAAGTGGATAATAGTTTATAATCTTGAGGCAAATCTCAACATATTTGGAGCATATTTAACTAAGGGTTTAAATTTTGGGAATTGTGGTCGTAGCCTCTCTTTTTTTTTTTTGAGAAGGTGGTCGTAGCCTCCTTGACGCCTTGGGGTTTACGATAATGGAATGCACTTCCTTCAACAACTGAATTGAAGTCATCACGATGTTGTAGATGGCTGGATCAGAAACATCATTGGTAACCCAGTGCTTTGTAATATTATTGGTGTCGGTATCGTCTGCGTGCGGCTTCTTGACAAACCCATCTTGACAATGGATGCAAGGGAGTGTAACACAAGATCGGTAACGCATGCATGCATGTGCTGCACGATGGCCACGTAGTGGCGAAGCCATGCTCCCCGGCGCCGGGCTGCCAGATGATGATACGTGATGTGGAAGGGTCCGCAAGGGCATCATGAGGCCAGCAGTCACCATGCTTACATGCTTGCGTTGACTTTCATGAGGCCAACAGAAAAATTGTTGCCTCTTGCATGACCTTTTGGGTATGTTCTTTACTTTCTCCGTTGTAAAACCATTGCTTAAATTGGTACGCTTGATCTTGAATTTGCATCTTAGCTTCCCCTCCAAGATATGATGGCGACTGAGAAAGCCAAACATGAAGATAGAGGAGAGAACATGGCATATGGGATATAGCACTGCTAAGTGCAAGCTGACTGGCCAAATTTAATATCTTATGGCCTCTCCTATATAGATCTCTCTACCACCCCATGATCTTTTTTGTTTGTGTTCCTCATCCAAGCTAGCATATGGGTTGCTGATCTGTAGGAAGACCATGAGAACCAGATGAAGCTTATTATACAACATTTTCAAAAGCTTGAGCATAATATCGTCATGCTTCACCTGCAACGAGGTTATGCGAGGCACCTCTCATTAAGGTAACGGATCCAATTTTCTCTACTTCCAATCAAATTAAATTTCCCCACATTCTCACTGGTGAAAGAAAAAGGAGAGGCGCACTATGAGTTGTTCATAAGCCGTGATTTTTTAAATAACCTAGGAAGAAACACTTTTGCAGCATTACCAACCGTGTCCAGCCAATGGTGGGACCAAAAGTGAGTATATAAGTGAGTTTATTTTAGAACAGTTTCTTTCTGCATGAATTATAGTTAATCTATTTTAGTGGGTCAAAATTACAAATAAATGATTTAATTGAAAATATGATTATATGCATGCCATTTGTTCTACTAAATTAATTATTAATTTACACGTTATAAATTGGACCGCCATTTTCAATTGCAAAATATCATGCAAGAAAAAATGTAGGCAAAATTTATCGTGAGACACCGTTATCTAGCTAGATCGAACAGTGGATGCCACATGCCCTTTATGAATGATATTACTAATGATCTGTAAGCATGTCAGTTATAGCCCAAGCTACTTGTACCCAACATTATATATGGTTTTTTACAATTTCCCAACATAATATATGTAAGCATGTGAGTTATAACCCAAACTACTTTCACTTACATGAGGAATTTCATCATGCAAAATTCAGATGGATGCGTGTGAGTTATAGCCCAAGCTACTCGGACCCAACATCATGTATGTTGTTGGACTAATTGGGCTACCCCATTTAGTCGTAATTATTCTAATAAAAATTAAAAAGATCCGTTAGTTAATGCTAGAGAAAGAAGGAGGTACTCCCGTCCACAATCATCCACTACACCTCTCCTATGCGCCTATATAAGGAGGCCCCTGGCCCTCCTCAGTTGGCAAACACACCTCTCACACTCTCTAAGTACTACTCAGGAGACCTCTCTCCCTCAATTGCATTCCCCACGCAAGCTCTACACTCTCTATATATTGCAGCTTAATTACACAACATGAGATTGGGTTTAATTATTGTCTTATACAGAAAAGAGTCTTGTACAAAAATAATAATTAAAATTAATCTTATGCTTTGTAATTAAGCTGCAATATATGAAGTTCTCTACTAGAAATCATTAGAAATTTCAGTAAATAGTTCACAGCAGAAGCACACACAATCTTTAATTAAATCATTGTGATTATAGGCTCTAATGAAGCCTTCATGCTTTAAATTATTGTAACTACACAATAGTTTACTAGACATTGCTTCATCAATAGTGATGGATGCAAAACCCTGTTATTTCAGTTCAGGCAATTCAACCATGGAAATGCAAATTTCAGTCTATTCAACTACCGTTTTCAGTTGCTACTTTCAGTCATATAAGTTTTAATTTTAAAATAATATGTCTGTGACCAAATGTAAAAGTAAGAATGAAATATAACCACATAAGAATTCTGAATTGGCTGGATCCAGTTCTTTGTCAGGCAAGCTATATACCACAATGACTAACTGATTCAATTAGTATAAACCATAACAATCGGTTTCCATGGAGATATATGTATATTAGTTTACACACATATTTTCAGTCACATAAGTTGGAATATGCGAAAAACATGTCTATAATCAAATGTAGTAATTAAAAGTATGGAAGCAAGCATAACATCATAAAAACTTTGAATTGGCTGGAGACAGTTCTTTATCTAAGATATAAACCACAATGACTGACTGGTTTAACTGGCATAAACCACAACAATCAGTTTTCATATAGGTGTATGTGCATTAATTTAAAAATATATATTCATGCACATGTCAAGACAGTATAATCCATGATGTACTCCCTCCTTCCACGTTTATAAGGCGCACACGTAAAACGAGATTCAAACTTTACGATCTTTGACCAATAAAATACCTATCAATTTTTTTCATTTTGTCATATAAACTTGACATGGTTGGATTTGTAATCAAACGTACTTTCCAATAAGTATAAAATCATAACCATAACTAATATAATATAAAAGAAATGAATAGTCAAAGTATGATTTAGGAGACCGTGTCATGTTGTCTCATGCCTTATAAACGTGGAAGGAGGGAGTATGATGTAAGTGCTACTGTTCCACTTCTCGTGCCCAATGACCAAATATTGTTGACTTCAGAATTACTCTCAGCAAGCTCAAACCACATGTGCATCCTTCATTAAAGGGCAATGCCATTTTATCATCAATAAGTTTTAGAATATCAGAGGATAAAGACCGCAATAAACAACAAGGTTGGCCAATAAATGTTACTGGCATATATTAGGAAGCAGACAGTTATGTATATATAGAATATAATCAATGAACGAAAGAAAACAGTAAATCCCAGGTATGGTCCTATCTGAGCACATAGTAAATCCCCAATCAGTTCTCTGAGTTCACAACAACAACATAGGCACACACAAAGGCTACATACCGCACAGAACTCATGTACACAACAATCTGAGAAGAATTGCAGTTTGAGAAGATGACGCATGGATGTGTACAAACCAGGAAAATGTGTCTCAAGCTCTGGTGGTAGCACCCACGCGTGAAGGAAGCGTGCTGATGGGAACTCCCCCAATGGCATGTCATGATCTGCAACAACGAAAGGCTCAACACAATCCTGCAACTTGTTTGCAAGGACATCCAAGGTAAACATCCTTCCTCCCAGCCACATGTACAAAATCCTGGGGTCGAATGGGTGGACAGCCGTAAGAACTGGAACGGTGCCCTGCAGCTGCTCATTACCCAAAAGTAAACTAGATTTTGGCCCTATTGCCATGAAACACAATGCAACAATTCGGTTGCAATAGCTAGGTGTTATTGCCACAATTTTGAGAAATGGTTGTAATATATGGACAATATTGACACAAATATCGTGTGTTGCAGTATTCTTTGTTTTTATTGCATTAGGTAGGTGTTATTGCCACCATTTTACAAAATCGTTGCAATACGTAGAAACTATTACCATAAATATTTTGTGTTGTGTTAATCATGGTTTTCATTGTAATAGGTAGGTGTTGTTGCCACGTTTCGCAAAATGGTTGCAATTACTTAACATTATTGCAACAAATTTCTTTTGTTTTCATAAACATATGTTGCCAAAGGTTGGTCTATATTGCAACGAAGACCAAAATAGTTGCAATAGTTGAGGATAGAGCCACATAATTCTTGCATTGTAACAATATTTAGTACCGTTGCAAAAGATCGGTCTATATTACAACAAAAAGAAAATGATTGCAATTAGTTGGTAATATTGCCACAAATTCCTTGCATTGTAGGAAATAGTTGTCGGCCTTTGAAGATTCAAGTCCGCGTAAAATTCATGAACGCTAATGAAAACCATAACATTGAATGACTAGATCACATTTCTGAAATGCTACAGTATATACATCTATCAATCTAAGCAGGCATGTAGAACCGGCGGATATGGGAGCTCACACTGATACGTCATCATGCTCACCATGTCCTCCGCTGCAACGGACTTCACTTCCAAGGTATCAAGGTCGATGGAGAAGAGCCAACACTCTTTACCCCATGTTGCCATGGTGACAAACCCCGGGAACCATGTCCAAATCAGCAGAGGTTTATCGAAGAATGATGGCTTGTAACCTAGCAAGCCACGGGTTGCCTCCTGTAGCACAACCTTCTTCTCCAACGCCCACTCGCCACCACCGTCGCCGCCATTGAGTATAGTGAATACCTTCATGGTGTTGTCCACGGAGAGAAGATGCGTGGCTTCCCATCACGGCCATCGGCACTATACCACAACCCCACAGGGCCATCTACATTGTGGTCGGTATAAACCGTTGCAACGACCACACCTATTTGTTGCTGTAAGTGACGTTGGTATAAGTCTATACCGACCGACCTTGTTATACCGATCGACGGTTCGACGATCTAGAGAATAAATACCGACCAACAATCCAACGAGAACTAATCAATTGAACACAATATATATTGTTAATTCGTATAATAATTAGCCCAAATTCAGTTTATATCAATACATAAACAGGCATCACATGATCACAAGATGCATGAGCATTCAGTAGAATTGACATCATTTCATTGAAAAGGAGCATATAGCATTGACATTGATCACATTACACAGGCATCCTATATACACATCCTATATACATGTACTATATGAACATGGCTCATTGGCATCCACCAGCAGCTTAACACTTTGATTGCATTCGCCGCCGCCATCGCGCCTCTCTTTGTCGGCAGTGCGCAGGAGGTGCCCGCCACGCATAACCTTGCTGCGGTCGGCGCTGGCAGGCCGCTGCACCTGGGCGCGCCGGCTGCCGTCGGTGGTGGCACCGCGCAGGAGGTGGCCGACACCGTCGCCGTGGTGGAGAAGGGCAAGCCGCTGCACATGCCGGTCGCCGCCGCCGAGGAGGCGCCAGCGATGTGGGGGTTCGCTGCCGTTGGCCGCGGCAGCGCCGTCGCACCTCTCTTTGTCGGGGCTGAGCAGGAGGTGCCCGCGACGCGTGACCTCGCTGCGGTCGGTGTTAGATCCACAAGATCTCCTAGATGTAGATCGGTGGGGTTGTCACTTGACATAGTTGTAAAATGTGATGTTCTTCTTGTGTATGTGCAACTCGTGATTAACTGAATAACATGAACCATGTACCTTTGGTTTGCTCCATGGTTCTATCGGTGTAGATCTGCGCTAGGCAGCGATGCGCAGTGTCGTGACGTCGGTGTAGGGGCTGCGGTGAGCGCAGGGGCGGCGGCGGCGCTTCCTGTCGTGGACAACACCCGTCGATCGGACTGTTAGGGTTTGAGGCGGCTGTTACAGACCCCTTGTCTCTGTGGTCCCCAGCTCCCTTATAGAGTGCTGCGCGACAGGGGCCCGCAACCCTAATGGGTTGGGCTCCCCCGATCAGGGAGCAGATCATGGGCCCAGTTGGCCTTTGAGCCAACTGATGGAGATCAATACTAACAATCTCCCCCTTGATCTCATCTTATATTTCTCTTTAAACTTCAGCTCTTCGCTGGATACCCACTTCATCACAAATAAGTATACCGAACAGGTCATCGTAACAGTAATTACCATCAGATTAACCAGCCACAGTACATTTACCTATTTTGAATGGATCTTAATCTAGGCCCTTAGTAATCTAGACATCATAGGTTCTACCATAGACCCATTTCGACTGCGTGTTCTCTCAACACATTGGGCGGAGTTCCCATCACCATAATCCAGACATCATAGGTTCTACCATAGATCCGCAAGTAATTTCTCAATACTTGTATGCTCAATTCTACTAACTTGATTATGGTTTTTCTCCTTTGCAACATATATCTCGTTATCGATGTGTTTGGCAGCACACTTGACATGTCACTGTTGGAGAGAAGACACTCGAATGGTATATTGCTGTTGTCTACCATCATCTATTTCGGGTAAACCGTTTAGCCTGTTCTGTAGCCTCATATGATGCTGAACTTTGGATATACTTAACTCATGACTCACGTCATGCTGAACTTTGAGTATACTTAACTCACAACTATTTTTCTTTGGAGTTTTCTTCCACAATAAAACTCCAAACTCGAGTGTTAGCTACTACTGTGGGCTTCACTAAGCAACTCGCAAAAACTCAATTCTTTTTACTCACAGCCTTTTGTGAGTACTTATTACTTTCTTATTCAGCATGAGGCTTACAACTCTTTGCAAGATTATTGCAAAAACTTTCTTTAACTCCATTCCAGTGATCTATGCTGGTCTAGACTTCTGCCAAAATCTCCCAGATACTTGAACTATGTCAGGGTAAATACTTTACTGAGCAACTGATTCTGCCTCCAACAGCTGAAGCATACCGAACCACTTTCTTTCGATCGATCTTATATTGGTTCCTGGAATACTATAATCCCAAAACTATACCCTTGACCACATATAGAACAGGTGTAGGCTGACTCGCACTCATACTAGAATTCTTTTCTAAGTGTGCTCTTTGTGATAATCCTAATACCCCTTTGGTTGTAACTGTTACCAAAACTTTGAGGACAATCACTTCTTCTGTAAACTAACATCACTACCAGAAAGTAGAATGTCATACATGATGGGAAAACATGTTTCCAATTCTTAAACTTTGCACAGATGCAATTGTGCTCATGATTCTTACTAAAACCCAAAACTTACTTCAGACGACATCTTGTCGTAACTCAATTCACTCCTTTGCACGAGACCTTTTGACATAAGTCTTGCATCATGTCTATTGCCTTTAGAGTCACATATAGCTTTGTAGACCCATCACAGTCCACTGGTTTGACTCCTCTAGCAATTTCCAAGACTTCTCTCGGATTCTTTTACTCGTAACTATTCTAATTCTTTCTTACATGCAACAATGATGACTATGGGATCCTGAAGGACAGGTTCCTCATGTACATCTTATCGCCATGTGGAGTTCTGGACTTATCATGTCCCCCATGTGTGGCAACCTTTCGCCACAGGTAGAACAACAACAGACGCACAATGGGTAGTGAGAAGCAGACTCACCCACTTCCCCTTTGGTCAATTTCTCGAGTTATCTCATTCTTACTCTTTAGTTCATCCTCTAGGTGAAGTTAGGTCTCCTTGTACCATACTCCCCCAAATTCTACATCTTCTGTAAGATGGCTTTCCTCCTGGTGAGTTAGGTCTCCTTGTACCATACTCCCCCAGATTCTCTCATCTTCTATAAAGATGGTGTACCATTAAACTCTCTTATTTGGGTTTAAACTGACTTGACTAGTATGAATACCGGTTAACTATGCTATTATCCAGGAAAAATTCAGGAATTTAGCTAGCTATCTCTTTTCTTAGGGGCATCGTATATGACTGTTGTACTCCCCTTGATGGTCACGATTACTTAATTGATTATCTATTTACTTTCAATGAATAACCTAGGGATCATCTCCCCCTCGAAATATGGCATGACCTCCAATGCCATAATTTCGAAACTTAGAACAAAACTTTTGTGAACGAGGAGTTTTTCTAAACTTGCTTCAATCACATGATCTTATCATGCAACCAAAATTATTTCTCAACTCTATGGGAGTACACTTCTCCTCGTTGCACTTCAAGAAGTTAACAGAGTACTTTATCTGCTATACTTATGGAAGTTAAACTCACGTATTTTCTTTTCTTATGTATATCTTATATACAACTTCCTTTTGTCCCTTTACTTCATTTGAAATGACTCCTTGTTAGCCACACTACACATTTAAAATATGTGCCTTCCACTGGTGAACCAATTTTATTTTGGTATAATCTGAAGGGCTGTTTGAAGCACTGGAGAGAACCAATTTGTGAGTGAACCAGGTTGTGTGTGGCAGGGAAAACTTTACTTGCAAAGAGATGCTAGAGGCTGGATATAAATACCACTTTCCTCTCACCCCACTCAAATAGTTTCCGATGTTACATCCCAATCATGCTCTGCACTTTATTTCACCACAAGAGTCAAAGCCTTCACTCTTCATATTTTTTAGATTAAGCTAAGGCTGGATTACGACTGTTAAGTGCAAACTTCAGGAAAGAAGCTAACGAAGGAGGCCTCAGTGGCGGTGGGCCGAATATGCTTGGCCTTCGACTACCTGCTTGGCACGCAGACAGGATCAACGGGGTCCGGGCCGGGTCAAACTCACAAGAACAGGCCCATAACTCAAAAGCAACCTTTGCATGTTCATTGTTCAGTGAAGAAATAGATGAGAGATAAAAGTTACTTGACGGATTTTTTATTCTCTACAAGGTCTTATATTTAGATAGTGTTATATGGCTATACACGTACTGAAGAAGAAACTCAGTTTTGCACTCCATGACATGCTGGTCCCTAGCACCACCTCATGGATTATAGGCTGGTGCTACACATGCAAAAGCAGTAGAAGTTGACGGTCAGTAAAAGAGAGTACAGGAATATACATGCCACGTGCTCCCATTTCACCACCCTCCAGCTCAGCAGGCCCATGGCCGAAGATCAGATCAGCAGCTGCTCATCGGCTCGGCAATTCACACGCACCGGTTACCTTTGAGAAAAATCAAAAGGCATTGGCCTGATTTGCCATTTTATCCACTTGCTCGAGATCGAGCAATCTCGATCCGTGACCCGTATGAGAAAAGACTGGTCCTCTCGCTGCAAAAATGATCCAAGCTTCCTCATATAGTTCAACCCAAACATTTCGATGGACGTGTCATCCCCATATGCATTCAAGTGTGTGGCAGAAATTATCCTCCCACCTTGCTTGGTACATTCTCCAGGCCAATGCAAGCCATTCCATTTCGGTCGAGGCCTGCCATGTGCAGTAATTACCAATCCCGCACTGTTCGTTTGGAGAAAAATGGCTGGGGATGGGGTTGGTCCAACCTATCTTCTTGTTTTCTTTAGTAGTTTTATTTTGGTATAATCTGAAGGGCCGTTTGAAGCATCGGAGAGAACCAGGTTGTGTGAGAACCAGGTAGGTTGTGTGTGGCAGGGGAAATTTTACTTGCAAAGAGTAGACGTTAGGGCATGTACAGCCCGTCTATAACCCGCGTCTCTAGAGCAGCACTTTTGCAAAATACCCCCCTCCTGGCCTACAGACGGGCCTCGCGTCGCCTGTAGGCGACGCCCCTGTCCCGTTCTCCCAGGAGCAGACGACGGTCGTCCGCACGCTATACGGCGCCGTCGTCCCCAAGCGACGAGCTGCTGGGATCCCGAGCGCTCCCGCGCGGAGAGCGCGCGCGGGAGATTTGCCCGCCAAATCCAAGTTCGTCCACTATTCGCTCGCCTGCAGACTTGGCCGGAGTGGAGAGAGAGGAGGAGGGAGGATGGGGCGCTGGCTCGTAGAGGGAGCTGCTCCGGCGGGCGCTGCGGGCGGCGCGCGTCCACGCGGACGACCCGCACCGGCGCGCCGTGCTCGCGGCGTGGCTCCGGTACGACCGCTGCGAGGACGAGCTCGACCTGGCGCCGACGCCGGGAGGAGGAGGTTTCCATGGCTCTGCCGCCATGCGCTGCTCCCGCTGCACGCGAAGCTGCTCTTTGTCCCGAGCTCGCCGCCGCTCTCATCAATCGGGGGAAGAGGAAGGTAGCGTGCTGAGTCTGTGCTCCTCCCGGCGGTGACTCCATTTGCTAGCTGGTGCTTTTGCCGATGGTCACGAGGGAGAGAGAGAACATAGATGAGAGCTCGTGAGAGAGAGAACAGAGATGAGAGAGACGGCTGAAACTAACGAGAGCCACAAGCTGCTCATGGTCCGGTTCATGGCAGGGAAGAGATAAGATTTTTGAGGGTAATGTGGTCTTTTCTTTTGTTTTCCCCTTCTGCCTTATCTCCGTACTGCTGCTGTTGTGATGTTCGATTGTTGATGGTTAGCCTTGGGTCGTTTCTGTTGGTGACGCTGTGTTGAATTCTGAATGTTTATAGCGGCAAATATTGTAATCATGATTCTATTATTTATGCTTCATATTATTCAATCAAATAGCCACACAATGGTGTACATAAATGTATTCGTATTTGATCTAAACTCCATGCAAAGCATTAAACAGCTTACAGACAGCCTCCATGTCTATGGGCTGTATGAACTGTCTATACATCTGTCTGTACGCGCAGTTCGAGGCTCTACAGACGGGTTGCTGTCTAAGGGCTGTACATGCCCTTAGAGGCTCGATATAAATTTCCTCTCACCCCACTCAAATACGGAGTAGTTTCCAAGGATGTTACATCCCAATCATGCTCTGCACTTTATTTCACCACAAGTCAAAACCTTCAGTCTTCAACGTGACACCAGTGACTGGATTACTGTTTTTTAGATTAAGGCTGGATTACGACCGTTAAGTGCAAACTTCAGGAAAGAAGATGACGAATATGCTTGGCCCCTCGACTACCTTTGCTTTGCACAGGGCATGCCGACGGGGTCAACTCACAAAGAACAGGCCCATGCATCCAGCGCGCATACTCATGCATGCCGGGGTTGAATTTGTTGTGCCAACTGCAACTGCCATGTGAAGTGTAGGAGGAACCATCCCATCATACAAGGTCGCTTCCATTTCTGCCATGCTTATCCGTAGAGTTGCAGGGGACGAACGAATTGCAGGCAAGGCTTCTATGGGCGGTGTTTAGTACCCATCCCATCATCAAATTTTCAAAAATTCTCTCTACAAACTTCACTATTCACCTATCACATCAAATCTCTCTCCTCATGCATGGAGTACTAAACGTGGATAAATAAAAAAACTAGTTGGATGGTTTTGATGTACACGACGAGACGAATCTTTTAAGCCCAGTTAGGTCATAGTAGGACAATATTTACCACAAACAAACGAAAAGTGCTACACTATCCGATGTGACATTTTCACTTCACTTTTTCTCTTTTCACATGAACTAAACACCGCCATGGCCAAGTACGTACAGAATTCCTTTTAAAGTTGGCAAGTCTTTGCATATGGTAACAAAGATAAAGCCCTCGAATGTGCTCACATCTAATGAGAAAGGCTCCTTCAGTTACGACTAAAGCAAGTGGGAGAACTGCATGCCCCAAATGGCATGCATGACAGATAGAGAGAGGCAATTATTTTATTTAAGGTAAACCTCCTGCTCACAGTCTCACACAAATCATGCCTAGGACCATGCAAGTTCCAAGGGAACTATTAGGAGTTTTTTTGCTGCAAAAGGTGTTCTGAAACTTGGATTTTTTTGCCCCAAGCAGACAGCGACGGGTGAGGGTGGAAGACCAGCCTCCCGGCGGGAGCTAATAACACCGCGCTGCCCTCCAGGAGACCCCCGCCTTCCTTCCCTTCCCTCACTCCCCCATGGCTTTTCGATCTCTGCTTCCATCTAAAGTCAGCTACAGCTACTGAGCTACAGAGCACACGTACGGCGGTGATAATCCTCCTAGCTAGCTAGGTTGTTGTGCTCGTCGAGGAACAGCTGGGTGATCGATCATACCGGAGCATCAGAAGGGGATTGGGGGCAGCCACCTCTACAGAATAGTCTGTCCAGAAGAGCTTGCTCGCTCGCACCTGCGCCCGCTTCATTCGCCTGCGCGCCGCAGTAGCCCTGCACGGTACATGGACTCATGGAGCCTGCCAGTGGCAGCCGAGCCACGGCACACCAGGCCAGTCGTGTGGACGTTGCTACGGATTGCCAGAACGTGCACATTCGCCGTGTCGCCCACGATCGGTACGTACGTGATGCCGCAGGCAAAAGGCGACCTGCTATTAGCAGAACACCATGCGGACGCCTCGAGACAGCCCTCGTCGTGGAGACAAGCTTGCGGTTAAGGCTTAAGCTTAGGCCAAGCCGACAGCGACGGGTGACGGGTGGAAGACGCGTCGAGCTATAACCTGCGGCGTTGCCCTCCCCTTAGCAAATTCCTTCACTTCCCCCTCGCTCTCCCATGGCGTCCGCCCTCTTCGCCGTCGCCTTCCTCACCATCTTTGGTGTTAGCGCCGGCAGGCCGCTGCACCTGGGCAGCGCGCAGCAGACTGGCACCGCCGTCGCCGTCGCGCCTCC
>OAMR01000045.1:1771869-1790451 GCA_900205405.1 Echinochloa crus-galli
TGGCGGCCGAGAAGCTGGGTGCGGTCGGCGCCGTCGCGAAGAAGCAGTCGTCACGGGCGTACAGCGCTGGCAGCGCGCAGAAGGCGCTCGTGGTGCCGGAGATCCCGGTGCCCGTGCCCGGCGCCGGCGCGGCCCCCGACGCCGAGCCTGACGCCGCCCTCCATCACCCCGCTGCGAGGACCAACAGGCCGGTGATCATCGGCGTCGTCGTCGTGGTGGTCGTCGTGGTGCTGGGCGCGATCGCCGTCGTCGCCATCTGGCTCTGCGTGAAGAAGAGGAAGAGGGCGGCACGGGAGCCACGGGCGCGCGCGCCATCGAGCCTGCCACGGGTTCATCAGCCCCAGGAAGCCTCCGCAGAGCTCGAACTCGGTATGTCGAACTCACCTCTACTGTTGTGTCTGAAATTCATAACCTGAGCAAAGCCAGGCATCAGGACGCCGCGAGGAGGTAGCCGGCGCCGCCACCGGCGAGAGCAACGGCTGCAGGCTCTGCCGCCGTCCCTACGGCCTCGAGGGCGACGAGGCTCCCCTCACGCTCAGCTGCGGGGACCGCTTCCACCGCCGGTGCATCCGCCGGTGGGTGAAGGAAAACTTGTCGTGCCCCATCTGCAACTCGACGCAGATCGTGCTGCTTGGACTCGGAGCTACTGGCGGCGGTAATTCTCAATTACAGTCATTGCTTGCCAAATTCAATGGTTGCTGTTCGATGCTGACGACTGCGCTATTTCGATTCTGTAGCCGAGACGAGCAGGCGGTACCTCTCCGGCTGTGAGATGCAGACCAGAGATGACTCTGTCCTCGGCCGGTCGACCTTTGCCTTCTGACGACACTGACTGACAGTTCACGTAAGCTATGTCAGGCCACCATTCGACTTCAAATTGGAATTCAGGAATCAGTAGTTGCAGGATTAGTGGAGCGAAGCCAGGGTTTAGTGACCGGAGTAGCAGATCTGTTTAGTGGAACGAAGCCAGGGTTTAGTGTTGCAGGTTCAGTGGAACGAGAAGCCAGGGTTTAGTGTTGCTACAGTGTTTTTCTTGCTTGTCGATCGATTCTTTCTACTTGCATGATCTGGTCTATATGACCTTTATGTACAGATGCCGAATCAAGTTGCGTAAAATTAAGAGACAAATGTGGTACCAAGCGTAAGTCCTTCCGGCGACATTGCTTTTGCATGTATCTCCTTTTTCATCTGACAATTTTGCATATATTTTCCTGTCTTTTGCTTCTTGCCATCCGCTAGATCCATATTTCTGGACCTCGATGACCTCTCCTACACAATATAACAGACCAACACTGTCCCTTTTGCATGTAAACATAACAATAAATATGCCAAACTTCAAAAATTGTATGAAAAGCATTTTAAAACGCTAAAGCATGTCTATACGACGCATAATAATCATCTAAATCGGCGCTATGAGCATAAGCTACTAACAGATGCCATGCGGCTGTTAAATTAGCATCATGAATTAGCACGGTGTGTGTGATGTGTCACAGAGCAATGATCGGTGCAACTCAAGTTGGGGAAAAAAAAAGAAAAATCACGGCAATGGTCGGTATTAGCGAGCTGCAGTGCTACTTATTAAGGTTAAGACAAAATAAGAAGCAAAAAGACTGCAGCAGCAGCCTTTCTTCCGATGTGGCAAATAAAGTGTCGAATCGAGAAACCAGCGGCAAAATGATCCCTGCACCTTCTTCTTTAATTTCTGCCACGCGTGCACACAATCTCTCTCTGATATGATGCCCTTGGACTTGCTGGATGCTTTTGCCTCCTCGATCTCACGGTGATTGGAAAGAATACGCAGAGGCACGACGATCGAACGGCAATGTTGCCGAGCAGCCGTGGCAGTATTCCGAGAGGTCGTGTTGGTGTGCGTCCAGGTGGCTCTTTCCGCACAAGAGGAACACTCGAGAGCTCCACTCGCAATCCAGGTGCGCTTGCGCTTGTATAACAAGCGTGTAGAGCTGTCTAAACTTGTACATGTCCTAAAAATCACAAGTCACAAGTCACAAGAAATACAAACGATCCCCCTTTCTTATATATAGCAGCTCTATGCCTGTATTTCCTCCACGCTCACGAGGTGGGCCTAATAAATAAACACCATGCACAATGCGGCTACTGTGGGCTGAGTTGTGGTGGGCCGCCAAGAGCTGTTCACCTGTGCGTGGAAGCCCATCTGAGCAGCCTCCGGTGGTGCATGGGAGCTGTAGGCCTAGGGAGTTGTCAACAATTTGTTCAGCTCGTCAATACTTTCCTTCTTTTTCTTTTTCCTTTCCTTTGTCAAGTATTTCCTTTTTTACCCAGTATTTCGTGTTCATCTAAAACACTAAATGATTCGCCTATTGGGCCTCGTGAGCTGATGGTTCGTAAGCCGAATTAAGTTTCGGGCTCAATATAAAGTTTAAGGCCCTGTTTAATGTTTTATGTGTTATCTTTTACTGATTTACGTTTTAGAATTAAATTTTAGTATTATGTTTATGATAATTTATTCACTGTTTCAATGTTGTTCCGCAATTTTGCGTTATCCACCATTTAAAATTTGCAAATGTGTCATTGCTTAATTTGTTTTATGGGAGATATTGCTCAATTATGAATAGTGCTTTTCCTGTATTTTGATGAGCAAAAAGGATAAATTTAAGTATTAATTTGTCCAATCACTAATATGAATTTACCTTTGGTTTTGAGTCTTATTATTTCAGTGCATTTCATTTTATAATGTTTATGTACTAGTTAAATAAGATAAGGTTGAAAGTTTATGAGCCCTTTATCAACAAAGTTCAGATTGCATTTATATAAGTTTAATTTGTGCAAATATTCTTATTTCTCAGTAATTAAGAATTACTTCTCTCATTATGTATATTTTTTTTCTCGATTATACTTGAGAAATTATAAGGTTAATTTTGACAGTATTTAGGGAAATTCGTGATGAGAATATTGAAGTTATAAGGCATTGGGTTCAGGAGTTTTGTTTTTCAGTACAACTCTAAGTTTATGATGGTTATGTACTGTATAAAATTTATGAATGATAATTATTTTCAGCACAATGACTTCTTTCTGGCCCGCCGTGCGCTTGTCGCTCGGAACGGCCGGCTACGTCCAACACCTTCGTCTCGGACCCAGTTGCCAGATGGACTAGAAAATTTTTACCGTGTGTGCCTGCCTGTTCATTTCCTCTCCTCCACATACGGAGTATTTCATTTTCGTTTCTCTCCCTAGGGTTCTCTCTCTCTATTCTAGGCGATTCTTCTCTGAATCGCCGTTTCTCGTCGATCCCCCAGAGAAAGAAGTGCAAATCCAAGGCAGGGGAGAGGCGTCGCGAGCATACACGGTGAGCCCAGTCCATCTCTCCATTTTTGCATTCGATTTCGCGAGCGGCATCGATGAACGAACTGATTTTGGGGAGGGATTTTTTTCGGGTGATGCAACCTAGGGTTTCGGGAGTGAAGGGAGTGACGATCCAGAGGCAGAGGAGGAGCGGATCTATGGGATCTACGTTGAGACACATTTGTTGTTTTTGTTCCCCCGCATTTCATGGTGATGCGATTTTTCTGATAGGTTGGGGGATTTCGCATGTGCGTGCGTGATTTCGGTTGGATGTCCATGGGGAAGCTACAATACAGGAAGGATTTGGTTTCAGGGAGCATGGCACACGGAGGTGAGATCCCATCCCACGCTCAGTCCATCTCTTCTCCTTTTTTTGCATTCCATTTCGCTGTGTTTGCTTCGAGATGAAAAATTGATTCAGGGAGATTTTTCTTCGATTGATTCAACCCAGGATTTGGGGATCGAAGGGAGCGATAGGGGCCTAACATCCCAATCCCCCTGCGCCGTGTTCTAGCATTTATCTCCATTTTTCATTGTACTCTTGTTTGTTTTTCGATGGGGCAGATAGAGGTGGTACTGTAAATTGCCGTGGACTCTTAGAAGAATAGGCGCAACATATAGAGTGAGTTTCAATGTGTGTTTTTATGTAGATATAGGCAGCAGCATTTTGTTTTCGCAAGATTGATCCCTGGGCTGCTATGATTTTTGTGGTAGGAGCATAGATATCACATGCAACTTCTCGCCTATTCTTCTAAGAATCCATGTTAATATAGAGTTTGTTAACAATTGTAGCTGATTACGTTGCTGTTTTTTTTCCAGATTCTTGGTACAATGCCTACACGACCCAAGCAGCAATAAGATGGCGCACCACCACCCAATGGGGTGTTGTGTTTTTTCATACCTCCCTGCTACTGCTTGCCTTTCTTTTCAACAGTGTACTTTTTCAAAAAACAAAAATGGTAGCCATTTGCAGCATCTGTTGTTTCAGTGTGACAGAGCCTTTTGCAAAGAGTGAAGCCAGTTGCAGCATCAAATGTAACCCGTTGTATATTGAGTGGCTATGACATGGCTTTTGCATGGGTTTAAAGACCTTTTCCCATTGGCTTAACATCAGTGTCGGTAATGTGCTAGAGTATTGCTTTTTTTCATTGTGTGCGCGGCTATAATATGCTGATATATGAACTTCTATCAAGCATGCTGATATATGAAATCCTAGATAGGTAAAATATTATTGGTTTACCCACTTTGCTATTCTTGGTTAAGCAAATAATCATACTTAGATAGATAAAATATTGTTATTAGCTCGGCAAAGTATTGTTATTAGTTATGATCAGACTTCAGTAAGGCCATGCTTTTTGTCTTGCCACACACACCTTCGTTGACCATCCATCTGTAAGTAGGAGCATCCTAGCATTCAGTCTCTCACCCACATGGTATTTTTCTTAGTTAGGCAATGTACTGTATTTAAATGGGCAAAGTATTGTTATTAGTTAGGCAAAGTAATGCTATTAGTTAGGCAAAGTATTATTTTTAATTAGGTAAATTACTATTCTTTAGTTTATTTTAGCAGACAAAGTATTAGTCCTTAGCAACGGTTGGTTATTGTGTTATTTAGGTTTCCATCTTTTTTATTGTATATATATATACATGAGTTCAACCGCTAGCTAATTTAGCTAAGGGTAAGAATGTCACCTCCTTTGCGATGTTCTTTTTCAGTCTAGTATATTAATTTTTGTATTTATTGCTTGGAATATTGTATTGCAACTATAGCTTGGACTAAAGTGTTTTTGCAATTGTAGCTTGGCACTGTATATTTTTCATTAATGATATAATGTCATCATGGGATCTAGTTTTGTATGCTCTACTAGCTTATCCCTGTTCTTTCTCATTGATGGTTATTCATGTCCATGTTCATGTCATTTTTCTTTTCACTACCAGACCCATGGTGAGGAGGAGCAGGAGCTTCCCGCACACAAAGGTGAGCCTTGATTTTTCAAGGTATTGCTGCTTTGGAATATTTGACATACTAGCAGGGGTTGCTAAGTTAGCTCCAACTCGATGCACCTGCAGGTTTCAGCTTGTTAACACCAAAAATTGGCACCAGGAAGAGGCTGACATGTGGGCCGGATTTGGTAAAAAAGATAAATATCGTTCAGCTCTGCAATTCGTGAAAAGCTGTTCGGTATGGAGTTTGAAGATCTGGGTCAGTTGTCAAAGAAGTTGACATTGATGAGTAACCAAGCATATGGCCTCAAGAAAGATGGTAGATTTGCCAAACAAAATGATGTAGCCGACATTTACAACCAATTCCTCGAGAGAGCAGATCAAGGGGATGAGTATGAAGATAATGAAGAAGTGGCTGCAGCAGAAATAGTGTGGGGCAAAGAGCCGATTACTGTGAATCAAAAATGGATCAAGCAAACTAAAGGTGCTTATGATTTTGATGTGACTAAGGCAGACAAATTGTTTGATTTCCTTGTGAAAGAAGGCCGAATCAAATTACCAGAGGGGCATTCTATGCTTCGGCCTGAAGGAGTGAGAGACAAGAAGTATTGTGGATTTCATGACAGAAATTCTCATTCCATTAATGATCTTGACAGAGCCGGGTATCATGCGGTAGATGCAGTTTTTGGGTCGTCTTAAGAACTAATCATCCGGTGGATTAGAGCTCGATTTCGATCTGATAGATTTACAATCATTTGTTCCTTCTTCATGGAACCCGATTCGGCTGTACAGCCGTGTTCGGCAATGCTTTTATTGGACGTGATCGTAGATTTCTTCTGTTTAAATTAAAGAATGCTTTTAGCCTTCCACGTTTAGAGTATATCATGCGGTAGATTGATCTATTCTTGGTTGGTGGTGTAATTATAAAACAAGTCGTATCATGCGGTGGATTAACTTGTTTTGTTTTATGCTTGACGGATTCGGGAGCGTATAGACATGCGGTAGACTAGCGTTTTTGGATCTATGCATGCTTGTTTTTACAGAGGTTTATGATCATGGTCTCTAATCATTTATTGTGCTGAGTCCTCAATTAATTAGCTACGGTCATTGCTGTGATTACTCAATTAAACAATGATTGACCGTCATGCTGACGTCATGCATTCGGTAGTATAGTTTCTATACATCTTTGTTGATTACCGAATGGGTTTTAAACTATCGACAGATAGCGTGCTTGTAGCTATATGTCGTTCAAAGCTGGCTTCGTAGCCGTAGATATGGAACTGTCTGGTATCATCCGGCACGTTCCAGGTTGTTATCTAAACATTTTCTCTTCCTTTGTTAGTTTGCAGGGAAAACTGACTGGCACGCTTGCAGGATTCAGACGATCGGACACGTGTGAAGCTAGCTAATTCGGCTTGCTGTGTGCTTGGCGTAAGGAACCGATTTTACGTCAACACAGCTGCTAAAGCATTAGTCGATAATAGCTCTAGCATACATTAGGCAATAAAATAATTGCTAAATAAGCAATTTTACTACTTCCATCAGGCATATCAATGTAGTTCAGTAGGCAATTTTACTACTTCTATCAGGCATAGCAATGTATTTAGTTTTATATTTATTCATCTATTTTAACTTGGTGATGGCTGGGCCTCGTTGGGGGCTGGAGCATGGCAGCCATGACCTCTCTGGTATCTTTCTTTAGAAATGAAAGCTTATTGTGCTCTAAATTACCTCTTAAGATAGTTGTAGTATAGTATCTATATGTCTCATTTTGGTTTGACTTTCTAGAAGTGATGGGTACAGAAGTACTTTATTTGGCAATAATATGATTCTAAAATAGGCAAAGCAGTATACTCCATTAGGCAATTTATTTATTTAGAATTTTATAGTTCATTTTGAGTCAGAAATCCATTGGTTTATTTTGGTTCTGAGTCAATGATCTCGTGGATGGTGCAGATTAGGAGGAGATGTGGGAGAAGATGGAGGTAAGGTCATGCTCCAATTTTTCAATCAATTTCACTTTATGTGGATATTTTGCTCAGCCTCTACACAAAGTAATTGTCAGTCTGTAAGCTTGATTGTTCTTTTATGTCTATAATACAGTGGGGAGTGGAAACCAGAGAGCCCAAGGGAGGCTGTGCATAGTTTGATAGGAAGGTGAGCTCCATTGTTTTTGTTCTTGTTTACCTAAACTGAAAGTTGTTTTTTTGTTAGCCTTGGTTAAGCAAACTAGTGTTATTAGTTAGGAAAATTGCTGCTATTAGTTAGGCAAATTATTGTTATTAGTTAAGCAAAGTAATGTTCTTCAGTTTAATTTAGTAGGTAAATTATTATTCCCATATATAACATGCTTCATGTATTGTTTAGATTAACATAGCCTTCTTTTTTTCATCGTATGAGTTTAATCCACTGATAAATTGATTCGATTCATATTGGTTTGTGTGTAGTTACTGTAAACAGGGCTAATCATGTGGCTCCATCTAGAAAATTTACTTGTTGTATCTGAACTTCACCTTAGCTAAGGCATAAGTGTAAGAACCCCAGCTCCTTGCTATATTCTTCGTTTTCTATTTATTGCTATGTTCAAAAGGTTGGGGAAACAAGCAAAGTTAAGGAAATTTATTTGTTTAGCACTTGTTATTTTTTTTGGTTATGTATTCTTCTTTGACTTCCTCTAAATGCTGGGCTTTGGTCTGTAAAGGTTGGAAGGATGCTCCCTCACAATTTTGATTGAAGCCATGTTGACAAGTGATGATTGCCTGACATCCTGTGCATGCCATATTGTCAACCTGTAGAATCTGTAGGTTAACAAGGTGGAGCTTAGCTTTATGGCCACTTCAAAGAAGCATTGCCGGCAGCTGCATCAACGCTTAAGGTTCAAACTTCTCCTTTGTTCTTTTGTGAGCAATGTGTTTATGTACCCACTGGCTGAAACTACATGCTTATAACATATTGATTGAACACAGCACTATACTAATCAATGGTTGTTAGGGAAAATTGTTCTACTTTTGGCCCCCCATTGGTTAACAAGTGCGGTGACATTGATTTTAGTCTCGTTAAAGTTTACCTTTGTAAAGCCATGACTGCTACTTCAAACCGTGACTGTCTTCTGAGATTTAGGCACATAATTATTTTTTGGGTAGGCAAAGTACCATTCTCAGTTAGAAATAATACTGTACTTATATAGACAAATTAAAATTATCGGTAATGATTGATAGAATATATAGTAACTTGAGTAAGCAAAATAGTGCAATTCAGTAGGCCATTTTACAACTTTTATGAGGCAAAACAATGCAAGATAGCAGGCAATGTTTTTTGTTTTCACTAGGCAATAAATTTGTTTGAACAAGTCGATCAGTAGGCAATCTTTTCACCTCATATTTTGCTGAAATTCTCCAACTCGTGTTGATTTTCATCCTTTGCTACATTGCAACTATCCATGATTCGGTGGTGCATGGAGAGCAACTCAAATTTGATGTGCAGTACCCATGAAGCAGATTAACTAAACAATCAGTTGCCGGTGCATTCCGATGTGTGTAAAAAACAAAATGATAGATTACTCATGATGGATCTCTGAATTCATTTGTACGGAAGGATATATCCATCCCTGTTAGATTACTAATTTGTGTTGGAAACCAAATTGCCAGATTACTGTTCATATGTGTTGATGTGATGTTACAATGATTTGCTGCTGCTAGACAAAAACTCTTTTGCACGTTAGCAGCTATTGTCAGAAAAGGAAAGCTACTAGTATTCTTAATGATTCAAACTTGCTAGAAGAGGCAAGGTAGTTACGTGGTTCTGCTAGTATTTCCAAAAATGGCAGGGCCGTACCGGAGGACTAGATTACGGCCGGCCGTAAATTAGCCAGGTCCTTAGTTCTAATGTTTTTTTAGAATGCTGAGATCTAAGTTTATGAGCCTTTAAAATTACAATGAATTTTAATATATGTGATGTTTATGCTTTATTAAAAAATGGTCCTATTTGAATTTGATGAGCCTATAAGTTTAAAGTACTTTTAGTTTTCTTAATGATTTATTGGATTATTTAAATAAGTCTAAGTTTAAGTTTAATTTGAGAATAAGTTTATCTTTTTTAAATTCAATGTTTCCATTATGTTTAGGAATAATGTTGAATTTGTTTGTCGTATTTCACTGAGAACTATGATTTCCACCATTATACAATTAAGATGCTCTCCATTAAACTTCTAATTATGGTTTCTGGACCGAAGCAACTAGACAAACCTAGGGTACCACTGCTCCTTGACCTAGTGCATGAAGATGACGTGCCCTGCAAAAACACCATAGGTGTCGCTCATCCTCAAAAGTGCGAAGAAGAAACCTCATGGATGGGGCAGCTCCCTCGAACACACAGTTGTTTCTGTGTTTCCAAAGCAGCCAAGCCCCTAGGATTACCAGAGAGTTGTTTTGGACGGAGCGCAACACACCGATCCGGCTTCAAGTCAGCAAACCCGAACCCCGCAATCTTAGCACCACGACTCCTTTAGTTATCAACCGTGTCACAACCCGGTTGACCTCGCCAAGAAGGCTAATCCCTGCCTGCGAAACGAAGAACACAAGCAAGAACTCGAAAGAAGCAGCTCTCAAATGAAGTGACACTGCAGATGATGATTAAGATCAAAAGTTGGGGTTCTACAAACCGATGACGGCGAAACTGTTTTCAACAGATTAATCTAAGCAAAACCCGAGTCTCAACGACTGCGTCTACTGAATTTAATGTCGTGGGGGCGAGCTAGGGTTGGGGCGCCGCGCCCACGACATGGGCCGAAGGCCCGACACGATACAAAGCCTGAAAAGGCTCAAAACAGGTGACGCACCACCTTTCGTGGTCACACAGAATGATCCACGAATCTTCTGGAGCTAAAACCAGAACCAAAAGAAGCGTCTCGTCGTCACGGTTCCAACGCATCCAAGAACACCTTGATTGGACGTCGTATGGGGGAGATATCGCAGTTGAAGCGCAGACGTGTCGGCTGAATCTGAACCGAAGTTGTTGTCCGACGTGACGACGACTTGTACCCCGGGGAAGAGTCCGTCTCTTGTATGTCCAACGTGGTGATGTCCTCGTCACTCTCAGCTTTAGGGACATGCTTAATGAGTTTTTTCCACCAATCAGCGAAAGCTTAGTCGTGGTGGTTTGGCAGATAGGTCATCCCAATGGTGATAGAAAATCGAACCAGAATCCCCTAGCAAAAACACATGATGTGAGAAGGTGTTGGATGTTTTCATCCGCTTGATCACAAAGGAGACATTGGTTAGGATGAGGTAGGTTCCGGCCTTGCCAACATCTGTTCCTCTCGGACTTTAGGAACCACAGCCATCGAATCTGCAATGCCCAACCCATATATTCTAGGTTGAGGATTCCAAGTCCACCAAGATCAAATGGCCTTTGGACCTTCTCCCATGCTACTAGACAATACCCTCCATTGAAATTATTGTGTCCCTTCCAAAGAAATGTGCGACGAATCTTGTCCACTGCTGTGGTAAACCATTTAGGCACATTGACAGAATTAACAAGTAGATAGGAATTGCAGACAGAACAAAGCGAACTCAAGTAGCTCTGCATGCCATGTTCATGAGCGGTGCTATCCAACCAGGTAATTCGTCCCCATTTTTTTCAATCCAAAGTAGTAGATCAATCCTTCTCAGTTTTTTATCTGAAACAGGCAGCCCTAAATATGTGCACGGAAATTCCATATGAGTATAGGGCAGGATTGTACTTAGTGAATCAAACTGCGACTGATAACATCTGATAGGAATCACACCGCTTTTTTGTAGGCTGGTTTGCAAACCGGCTGCCTCACCAAATTTATTGAGGATTTGCATTGTGAGGTTTATTTCTACTTTAATAGGTTTGATGAACAATGCTACATCATCAGCTTAAAGAGAAATGCGCTGTCTGGTGTTTCTTCGAGTTAGAGGTTGCAATAGCCCGCTTTCTACTTCAATAGGAATTCTAGTTGTTATGATCTTAGTGTTATTAGATCCATCATACATATTCTTTGTTTTATTTTATATGGTATTAATAAAATTGGTTGCCAAATTTTCACCTATAAACATGTCAATATCCAATAGATTTTTTTAAAATAAACATCCTATAATTTTATTTTTATTAGATGGAGTAATACTTCCATGTTATTGCTCTTATAAAGATTTTATAATATAGACTGGAAAAATTGGCGTCAGCGTATCAAGGTTGCTTTGTTGGTTACTTGCTCTGATCATGTCTGTTTGTTTCTGTTTTATAGACTATAAAGGATAGTCAATTTTGAGTATGCTCCAGGACTTTGCTTGACACATGTACATGTGTTTAGTTAAAAAGAAACCCAACCACGAAAGAAGCATCAAATTAAACTCTGGTTCCTAGGTATCCTGCAAGCATATTTGGTTCTAGCCTGGTATTCTGGTAGGCAATCTGTTAGCTGCAGGCTCTACCGACATAGCTGCTGCTCGATTCTAAGTGATTGGTTAAAACATCTCGCCGAATTCATGTTCATACATAAAACATAACCATCCTGAAAAAATGACAATAAACACACAGTAGTAGAGTAGAAAATTCCCGGTGACAAGAATTGTACTGTAAGCTAAGCCACCTTTCAAGTCGTAAAATAAGTTAGAACCCTTTTTCTTTAATTAAATTTGGAGAAAGATGTAAATATTGTACAAAATAATTTACACCAATTAACAAATTAAAATTATTTCTCGTCCTTCTGATACTTTAATTTGGCTTTATATTCCAGAATATTTTTTTTTTGCGAAAGTATATTCCAGAATAATTAATAGCACATTAGTTAGTAAGTCTTCAATCAAGGCAACCACATATATGTAGAGTAAAGAGAAGTTGATAAAATACATAGTTGCAAAATCTCTGAGGCTATATACAAAGGATTGATATATCCAGGCCATAATGAGGCCAGTCAAGTAAAACATGTGTATTCACAATTCACATGACACGTCCCTTGAGCAATCTAGTAACTCTAAGAGCAAAGGGAGCCATGCACAGAAATAAACCTGTAGCAACAAATTTCAACGTCTATCACATCATCGAAGATAATGAGCAGTACAGTCCTCCAAACACAATGATAAGCAGTGTATTCACCATTTGAAGTGCAAAATTGAGATGTCTTAATTAGCTTGCTTTAGTAGCAGAGAACATTATATAGAATCCATTTCTGACAAATTTGAAATCAACCAGCCCACAAGCTTTGCTAAGATCTTCAAGCTCCACATCGGATAAGAAGGTATTATTGCCAGTGATTTGGCTAATGTACTGCAAGACAATTCCAAGAGAGTAAGGCAACAGAGCAGGGCAAAGTAAATCCACAGACAGCAATACACGATGATCCAAAGTTTAACCTTCCATGCACTTGACTTGGTGTCAAAAAACTAAAGAATCACTTGAAGTTTAAAGTTTGTCGGTCTGTTGTTGTCACATGGAAACCATTACGTATGGATGATTAGGAGTAGACCATTACCGGGCGTCCGATCCTCAATATCGGAATAGCTGGAGGAATAACATCTGCCACGAATGTAGAAGCAACAAAAACTCCCCCTGGGCGAAGGATTCTACTAATTTCTGCAACCTATGAAAAAAATCATAAACATAATAAGAACTTTCACCAATTGTCACTAGGTAGGGGGGAATAGAAATAGGATAAAGAACATTGTTGATGGAGATATAACTGAACTTAAATTCAGAAGTGTAATAGAAGACAACTCTATTCAAGAGGGAAAAAAATAGAAGATCACAAAAGTTGTTCATGACAGCAATTCCTTGTTCTCTATTTTATTAAGCTTCATGAACTTGTAATAAGCATTCCCTCCATTCTTGAATGTTCGATGTTGATTAGTTCAATTTTGAACTAAACAATGTCAAACATACAAGTACCCTGAATAAGTTTTCTTGCATTGTGCTTGTGATTCTTACTTATTTGATGGTTGTGTTCATGCACTCACATGCTTTTGAAACATGGGGAAGGGGAAGGTAAGGACACAAATATAAATGCATGTGGGTTAAATGCGCAAGTGTGATGTTTGCATTACACGCCTATTTTCAAGGAGCTTTATGAAGTAGCAAACTAGCATGCTGGCATGTCTGAGTGCATAGAATAATGTGGAGCAACCACGTGGGCAGGTTAATATAGAAAATACATGATGGGAACTACTTTATGGATGTCATGTTGCCATTACTTGGTGCAAAGAAGAATGTGGAGCAACCAATTATGTTGATTAATATAGAAATAGAAAATACATGATGAAAGAAACAAAAATAAAGAGGGCAACGTATCAGGTGAAAACCAACCCCTCCATGCAAACTTTGGAAACCACAATCTGGTCCACACGATGGTGATCCAATGGGCCTTCCACCTCCCATGCATGTACCCATGCATGTTGGTTTTGCCAATCCCCCCTTCCACCTTTCCTATGATTTTGCAAATTCCCCCTCCCACCTCCCATGCATGTCCCCATGCATGTTGTTTCCAAAGTTTGCACGGAGGGGTTGGTTTGCACTGGATATGTCCCCAATAAAGAGATCCTATGAGGAACTAGTCGGTTTTTCATTAAGAAGTACATGGTGAAAGAAACACCATACAAATAATGGATTTTAGTTAAGCTCTTCAAAATTGCAATTAAGAAACAAACTTTTTGTTTGTGACATAAATATGCACTTCAAATAGAGATCTTACAGCACAAGCTGGGGATGGCCAACAATGAATTGCAGCACCTGCATGCACAGCATCAATTGAGCCACTCACAAAAGGGAGCCTGGATATGTCAGCCCTCACCAATGCTAATCTCCTGAAACAGAAGCAGAGTAGCATTAGGGTTTGCATTTTAGAATAAATTAACGACCACAGGCACAAAATTAGAAAACGTGTATACTCTCATGACTTAATAAATGGTCATTGTAAATAAAACATGACAAGTAGTTACAGAAAGAAACAAAATGATCAAAGTCATACTCATTTGAAATGCTTTCCTGCGTGACGTATTCGTTGCACTGCTTCAACATATTCTCTGAGAAATCTAGTGCCACAACAAGAGAATATAGTCCGCTCTTAACAAATAATCTTGAAAACAGGCCACTTCCACAACTTGCATCAACAATAGTCCCTCCAGTTGTTGGCTTCAAATAAGTCTTTGCCATTTCAAACTGCATGTATAGCAATGTTCTTCAGAAAGTCTGAAAAATTATATGCTCATACAAATGATGCATAAATGCAGTGTATACCTAAGCTGCTAAAGAAATTGAACCTGACTCAAGCCTGGATTGTGGATTTAGTGTCAAGCTAAGACTGACATTTTGGTTACTAACAAGGGAAAAGGTGTAGCTGGCCAAAACCCAGCTCACCTGAAAATGAACAGGCCTGGTGGCCCAGCATCAACAGCCCAGCAGTTACAATGGGCCCAACTTGGATGCAACAGAGCCATTTTTGCAGTATGGACAATCCCAGAAAGGACCAGGTAAAATACTATGATCATATGTTTTTGAAGAGTTAGTTGCAACTTACCACAAGACTAAGTACTGATTGACAGAGCTCTTAAGTACCATGATTTTCTCATGGGGAAAGAAAAGGGAGCTACTAATCAAATTACATAGTGATGACTGTGAGACTGTTTCGCAAATGCAATTGAGCATCCTTATGCATACAGAATAATTAAGCAGCATGACCTCTCTCTCTAGACCCGGGAAACCACCCCATATGAAATTTTGGCGCCATCCTCTCTCGTAAAGAAATGATACCAGCGGAGTCCTGTTTGAATAATCATCTGTAAGGACTAAGAAATAATCTCGGTAGAACTAATTAACAAATGCACAGTCAAATTCTTTGTCCCCCAGCTCACCAGCAAAAACAGTTTAGCAGACATTGATCCTAGTAATAACCTGTAACCTGTTATTGGATCTATTTTTAAATGGTCATTTATTGTATCATTACCTATCCGCAAGAAAACAATGTCTGCCAAAATATTTTCAAGGCTTCATAAAGATGTGAAAAGGTCTTGCACTACTGGTTTAGAGCCTTAGACATGCTTTCAGCATTAGTTAGTAGAAGTAATTGTTAAAAGAATTGCAATTCTCAGAGAACTGAGGAGAAGATTGGGTGAACCATGCCCATCTGAAGAAGACGACTGAATGAATCATGTCCCATGATTTGAGTTAGGAGATACTACAATTTCAAGTTGCAGCAGGCCAATTTCCCCTGTTAACTAATTCCCTCAGATCATCATTTCAGCCAAACTCACCAGGCTAACGAAATACAGAAGAAAACAAACCGCTTTACCTGAACAATTCCGTTGCCGCTGGCATGGACTCGGAGTACTCCGACGAACCAACTGCCACTGTAAGATCCCAGTAATCCTGCTTATTTGGGTACACTTTCTTGCAGGTCGAACACTCGAGGCTAGAAGCGTCACTGGAAAGGAACAAACCGTCAAACCGGGAAGGTGCGCGATGATCAATTGGCAGGTATGTATGGTGGCGCCGACGAAATTGGGAAGCCGCTTACCCAGACTGATCGCCCGAGCTCGTGAGCGGGTAGTAGCAGATTGGACACGCCAGCTTGCTCAGCTTCATCTCCGGCGCCGCTTCCACAAAAGGTTCCTGGAACAGAAAACACGCTCTTAACTTGCCGCCTGCTCTGCGTGCGGTCCGGCCAAGCTCTCCGCATGCTCGACGGAATGCGTCAGAGGGGGTTGGACCGCGTCAGGGGAACTCACCGCGGCAGCCTCGTCGGGCGTGTCGGGGGCGGAGACGGCGGGGGAGGCGCTGGCGCGCAGGACCATCCCCCTCGTCGGGGCCGCCGCCCGGCCACGGCGCGCCGCGACGCGGTGCCGGTTGTAGCCGCGCGGCGCCGCGGGAGGTGCTGCGGAGGCGGTGGCGGTGCCCAGCGCTGCCGCCATGGGACTGGGAGGTCGGGAGAGGAGGCGGAGTGGAATCCGAACACGGCAGGAGTGGAGGAGGCGGGGGCAGCGGGTGTGCGGCGTTCCGGCGTACTACGGGGGCTGCTCGGACCTCCGGCCTCCACGACAAGGTCTGTGGAATTGTGGTGACGTATGCGCGCGCGATTCTTGGTGGGACCCGCCAGCGCGGCCGTGTCTGAGGTGTCGGTATATCATTGAGCCGCGGCATGGGCCTCCCTGGGCTGCTTCTTCTGCATAAATGCTGATGGGCTTCCACAGTCCATTTACTTGATGGGCCTACACAGTCCATTTACTTGATGGGCCATTCCTTCGTGTTAGGCCTTCGAAAAGCTGATCGCCCGGCCCGGCCAGTGCTCGTCCTCTCGGAAGCCGGCGGCGGTGGGGCGGTCTCTCCCCAGAGATCCAGCTCCGGTGCCGGCGGCTGTTCCGTGCCGGCTTCTCTTCCTCCTCCCAGGTCCACTCCCTCGCCACTCCGCCCAAACGGGAGCCCCGTGGCGGCGCCCCCAAACTCCAACCCTCCCCTGAACCCTACCTCCTTCGTCCCCTCCCCACCCCACGCCATGGCCCTCACTCGCCGCCTCCTCCCGCTCTTCCTCCGCGGCGGGGCCCCCGCCGCCCGCGCGCTCTCCACGGCCACCGCGCCCGCGGCCTCGGAGGAGGACGAGGATTCTGTCACCGTCAAGGGCGTGCGCATCTCGGGCCGCCCGCTGTACATGGACATGCAGGCGACGACGCCCGTGGACCCCTTCTACCTCTCCCGCTACGGCAACCCGCACTCCCGCACCCACCTCTACGGCTGGGAGTCCGACGCCGCCGTCGAGGCCGCGCGCGCCCGCGTCGCCTCCCTCGTCGGCGCCGACCCGCGCGAGATCTTCTTCACCTCCGGCGCCACCGAGTGCAACAACATCGCCGTCAAGGGCGTCATGCGCTTCTACCGCGACCGCCGCCGCCACGTCATCACCACGCAGACCGAGCACAAGTGCGTGCTCGACTCCTGCGCTACCTGCAGCAGGAGGGGTTCGAGGTCACCTACCTACCCGTGCGCAACGACGGGCTCGTCGACCTCGCGCAGCTCGAGGACGCCATCCGCCCGACACCGGCCTCGTCTCCGTCATGGCCGTCAACAACGAGATCGGAGTCGTCCAGCCGCTCGAGGAAATTGGACGCATCTGCAAGGAGAAGGGCGTGCCATTCCACACTGATGCTGCTCAGGCGCTGGGGAAGATCCCGATTGATGTCAACAGGATGGGGATTGGGCTCATGTCCCTTTCTGGGCACAAGATTTATGGTCCCAAGGGTGTTGGGGCGCTCTACCTTCGCCGCCGTCCGCGTATCAGGGTGGAGCCGCAGATGAGTGGTGGTGGCCAGGAGCGTGGCATCCGCAGTGGCACGGTGCCCACGCCGCTTGTTGTTGGATTCGGTGCTGCCTGTGAGATTGCGGCTCAAGAGATGGATTATGACCATAGGCGAATCAGTGTTCTGCAGAAGAGGCTGCTCGATGGCATCCGTGCCCAAGTCGATGAGGTTGTCATCAATGGAAGCATGGAGCACCGTTACCCAGGCAACCTGAACTTGTCATTTGCTTATGTGGAGGGGGAGAGCTTTCAGAGTTGGCTATAGAAATCAGAGAATGTTACTCATTGTCACTGGAGGGACTATAGTTTTAGTTTTATTTCTGCCTCCATATACTCCAGATCAAATTTGACTTATCTGTATAGCTTCTTTATGTGACTACTGCATGATCCCAGCATATGTTTTCTTTTCGGGGCCTGGTTCTTTGAGAAGTCATCATCAGCTATATTTTTCTGCCTATAGTCCTCATTTTTATAAGGTGAAGCAAGGTGCCTGCCAGCTCATGCTTGCCCTGTTGCCCATGTTCAAATCGTGAAACTGCACCAAATGGACTTAATTCATAATAATACTCCGTTCACTATCTCTCGTCAATCACTGAGATTGATTTTGTCATATCAGTCTTTGGTACCAGGATAATCTCAATTCTAATTTGATGCATTATGATCGAAACACTTTCAGGTTTTTTGTATGGTACTGGTAGAAGACATTCCTAGGCATTGGAATCTTGTTCTGTCAGGGACCTCAGTTTGAGCCTTTGAGGTATACAAAGATTGCCGCTCTTCGGCTCTACTGTGGGGGGCTGAGATATGTGTCCTTGGAATGTTAGGCTGTTAGCTAATGCTGTTCTTAGGATAGAGTATCCTGACACGAAATAATGATACTTCCAAGTGGCTTGGTGATGTACTACTCCGTAGTGAGCAGTAGTCTGAAATGCTATTTGTTACTTTGAGCAGTAGTGCTGTGAATATATTTGGGCGCTGGAATAAATCCGTCATCTGCTCCTTTTGATGAAGTTGGTATT
>OAMR01000045.1:1797903-1813755 GCA_900205405.1 Echinochloa crus-galli
CGCTCTCTCCACGGCCGCCGTGCCGGTGCCCCCGCCCGCCCTCTCCTCCTCTGAGGACGAGGACTCTATCACCGTCAAGGGCGTGCGCATCTCGGGCCGCCCGCTCTACCTCGACATGCAGGCGACGACGCCCGTGGACCCGCGCGTCCTCGACGCCATGCTCCCCTTCTACCTCTCCCGCTACGGCAACCCGCACTCCCGCACCCACCTCTACGGCTGGGAGTCCGACGCCGCCGTCGAGGCCGCGCGCGCCCGCGTCGCCTCCCTCGTCGGCGCCGACCCGCGCGAGATCTTCTTCACCTCCGGCGCCACCGAGTGCAACAACATCGCCGTCAAGGGCGTCATGCGCTTCTACCGCGACCGCCGCCGCCACGTCGTCACCACGCAGACCGAGCACAAGTGCGTGCTCGACTCCTGCCGCTACCTGCAGCAGGAGGGGTTCGAGGTCACCTACCTACCCGTGCGCAACGACGGGCTCCTCGACCTCGCGCAGCTCGAGGACGCCATCCGCCCCGACACCGGCCTCGTCTCCGTCATGGCCGTCAACAACGAGATCGGAGTCGTCCAGCCGCTCGAGGAAATTGGACGCATCTGCAAGGAGAAGGGCGTGCCATTCCACACTGATGCTGCTCAGGCGCTGGGGAAGATCCCGATTGATGTCAACAGGATGGGGATTGGGCTCATGTCCCTTTCTGGGCACAAGATTTATGGTCCCAAGGGTGTTGGGGCGCTCTACCTTCGCCGCCGTCCGCGTATCAGGGTGGAGCCGCAGATGAGTGGTGGTGGCCAGGAGCGTGGCATCCGCAGTGGCACGGTGCCCACGCCGCTTGTTGTTGGATTCGGTGCTGCCTGTGAGATTGCGGCTCAAGAGATGGATTATGACCATAGGCGAATCAGTGTTCTGCAGAAGAGGCTGCTCGATGGCATCCGTGCCCAAGTCGATGAGGTTGTCATCAATGGAAGCATGGAGCACCGTTACCCAGGCAACCTGAACTTGTCATTTGCATATGTGGAGGGGGAGAGCTTGCTGATGGGGCTGAAGGAGGTGGCTGTGTCGAGCGGTAGTGCTTGCACAAGTGCCAGCTTGGAGCCTTCATACGTGCTACGGGCGCTCGGGGTGGAGGAGGACATGGCACACACCTCTATTCGCTTTGGTATTGGCCGCTTTACCACTGAGGAAGAGGTGGACAGAGCAATTGAGCTCACCGTACATCAGGTGAAGAAGCTCCGTTACATGAGCCCACTATATGAGATGGCCAAGGCTGGCATTGACCTCAAGAGCATCGAGTGGTCACAGCACTGAGGCAGCTTTCATGACAATCAGTCGCTTGAAAATGCCCTTGATGTACAAGGATCGCATACATAGGTACTCTTACCCGCCTGCTCTCATTATATCTTGTTTTTCTTTTTGAAGGGGAAGAGGCAATGCTGCCTTACCTCCAATCATCATGTTATGTAATCTCGCATTTTATCAGTATATCACCTCACATGTGGCAAGGTTTTGAATGCACGACAACTGTGCAATATTTTCCTATTGATTTGTCCTGAGCATACATTTGTGCATTTAATATTTTCTCTGCAAAATGTATGTTGATCCATTTGGAATACTGAACCTATTACCATTTCATCCTGATAAATGAAAAGGGAATCAAGATCTGTAGATCATGTATCTTGATGTGCTTTTGCTTAACCAAAGATCCTTGCCATTGGCTTCCCTAGTATTTCTGTAATTAGGTTCAGCAACTGTTTGTGCTAATCAAAAAATAGGTACGCCAGTATGCCACTATAATACTTTCAGATATAAATACAATAAAGCACCAAGCTGGGCTCTAGTTTACAAGACTCATCTCGTAATGCCTTTGAGACTTTACTTTAAGGTAGTCTCCTGGAATTTTTGGAGTTTTAATTGGAATCTGTACTGAATCCTTAGAATTCAGATCAAAATCCCCCTATCCAATTAGGCCAAAGATGTTTCTGGAAGGAACATTCAGGGCACATCGCCACCACATTGTACGTGCATCTCAAGCATGTCAATCATAATGAGCTAAAATTGCAAGATTTAGCTGTGTAACAATATTTTGCCTTTATTTTCTTCTTACCGAAATTGCAGTGTTAAAATAGTTAGCACTACTCTGAACTTAAGCATTTCTTATATTACAATTCACCACTGCTTTTAGCGGACTAGTTTAAGGGAGAGGAACTGCAATAAGTCTTGTTATAAAAGATTACTTGTTTGTCCCCTGATTAACCTGTTGTCTGTCACTGATTTTCTCGTCTAAAAAACGCTGCATTGCATGGTCTTATCCACATGTACGCTGGGTTGCATGGCTTTATCCATACATCCTTAATTTCTTTCCCGCTTTGTACCTGGTTTTGTTACTATCCCTTTCTAGTATCCCTAGTCTGTTGTTGCCCTTCCATCTAATCTTCAGTTTTCACCACATTTTAGTTATCTGTCATTAGTTTTCTTTTCTCCTTTTCATAATAATACTTATCTCTCGTCAACCACGAAGATTGATTTCGTCATATCAGTCTTTGGTACCAGGATAATCTCAATTCTAATTTGATGCATTATGATCGAAACACTTTCAGGCTTTCTGTATGGTACTGGTAGAAGACATTGGAATGTTAAGGTGTTAGCTATGCTGTTCTTATATGGATATAGTATCCTGACACGAAATAATGATACTTCCAAGTGGTGATGTATAGTCTGAAATGCTATTTGATGTACTCCGTATTGAGCAGTAGTGTTGTGAATATATTTTGGCGCTGAAATAAATCTGTCATCTGCTCCTTTTGATGAAGTTGGTATTTGTTGTTTTCAGTGCTTTGAGCTCAAAATTCTCATCTTTGTTTCAGCTGTATATATTTCAAACTCAAGTCCATCTAAAAAGACCTGAGAATCACAATTTTTTTTTCAAATTTCTTCATGGCTTGGGCAGGCCTGGTTTTTTTTGGGGCCAACAAATTTAGCGCCATGCCCGGTCCTGTATGGCTGCCGGGCTGGGCCGGACCTTTACCTTTTATGCTCAGTCTAATTTAAGCCACAGTCCATCGCAAAAAATAGCCAGAATTTTTAATGGTGATTACTTGTAGTTTTCAGTAGCCAATCTTGGTACGCTGGAAGCTATCGGTGTTTAGTTCATATTAGTTGGTCCGATTTAGAGTTCATAATACTACTAAGTACTAACACGACGTGCACAAGGCCGAGTACCACTCAGCGGAGAGGCCGTAGCTTATGAAGGTTAGCACAAGGCTGGTGACCTATAACCTGAGTAACTGGAGGTAATCGAAAGTTGAGTCACGGGGCTTTTGTATTTGTCAATAACCAATAATGAATGTCAACTACAGCAAAAATGGAAAAAATGGCGTACCTAGCAAAGTGCAAAACACGCTAAGCATCAGCCAAAATATGGGCCTAGCAGCAGTAGCATCCCACTTTCACTAGTTACCGCCCGAAATAACGCGTGACTACGTGAGTGACAGACACCATTTTTTTTCAATACTACTTGACAGACACATTAAAAACCCCCCGTCCTCTTACCACGCTAGGGGCGGCAGAGTTTGGCCGTTTGACGCTTGCCTCCCTCCCTCCCTCCCTCCGGTAGACGGAGACGGAGGGAGACGCACCACGTGACCTTGTACCAGCTGTACCAAACCATCTTCTTCTCTTCTCCCCCTGCCTGCCGCGGCGGTGGTGTGGTTCGCTTCCCACTCACACTCTCGCGCACACAGTTCAGCTTCAGCGCCCCCAATCTCCATATATAAACACGCCGGGGATTCCTTAACCCTCCCTCACGCCTCCGTCCGTCCGGACTCCGGATCCACCACCGCCGCACTCTCCATCCACCCCCCAAAGCTCAGCCTAGATAGATCTTCCGTTCCGCGTCGACCTGCCCAAAACAGAAAGATGGCGCCGTGGTCGCCGCGGCCCCTGCTGGTGCTGCTCCTGCTGCTCGCGCTGCTCTGCTCCCACATTGCGCTCTGCGCCTCCGCCGAGGCGGGGAAGGCGAAGACCAAGCCCAAGGCCTCCGGCGGCCGCAAGGCGCTGCTGGATGCGTCCTCCTCCGCGGGCGACGACGGGGACGACGCGCCGGCGGGCAAGCCGGCTAAGAGCGCCGCAGCCGCGGCGGCGGCGGGCAAGATCAAGAAGAAGCTCGCCGGCGACGCCAAGAACCAGACCAAGGTCGGTGGCGCTGCTGCTGCTGCCGCTCTTCATGCTCACGGCGCTGGTCCGGCGCATGGGCCCGTACCTCCCCTTCCTCCACCGCGCCCTCCTCCTCGCGCAGGCGTACCTCGCCATCTACTTCGCGACGCTCGCGCTCGCGGCGGCGGTCACGGGGCTCGAGCCGCTCCGGTTCTTCCACGCGGCGTCGCCGGCGGCGTACGCCTGGACGCAGGCGGCGCAGTCGCTGGGGTTCATGGGGTACCTGGTGCTCCAGATGGTGGACCTCGTGGCGGTCTTCTCCGGCGCGGCGTCCCCCGAGGAGGACGGCAACGGGGACGCCACCAAGGCGCTGGGGCTCGCGCAGATGGTGGTGGGGCTCGCCGTCGGCCTGCACTACTACGCCGCGGTCTTCCACCGCGCCGCCGCGGGGGAGGCGCCCCGAGCCAACTGGCGCGTGTACGCCGTGTACGCCGCCTGCTTCGTCGTCGTGTGCGCGTGCGCGCGCGCCGAGAGGAGGAAGAAGGCGTACCTCGCCGGCACCGACGGCGCCGCCGAGGAGTGGAAGAAGAGCTGAGTGTGGCTGTGTGAGGTACGGTAACATTACATCAGGACGGGACCTGTCTGTGTGAAAAAAGGGAATATGGCGGAAACCAAAGGGCGTGAGTGTAAGAATGCCCAGAATTTAGGAGGGAGGAAAAGATGGGTATAAAAAGGAAAAGAAGAAGGGGGCAAGCTGTGATTTTATTTTTTTCCTTTTCTACATTTATTATTTATGTCTGCTCCATTTTTGTTTTAAATTATTGGTTTGGGTACAGAGGGTTAAAACTTGATAACGGGGGCAAAATAAGGATTTTTATCACTAGAATTGTTGCTAATGCGTAATGAATTATGTTGCCCGGTGGGAAAATTCCCCTGAGGCGACTCATCCAATGTTGAATTTTGTCGAGAAATGGAGGTGTTATTTTGGGCGGTGTCTGTTCATATGTCAAAATTTTATGTCTTCGAGCCCTTGAGTTTCACGGGAACTTTGCAAGAAAGCATCAATTTCTCTCTGAGGCCCATCCATGGTCCTAACTCCTAAACAGAGAGTTGAATATCGCATGACTCTCTCTCTGCAGTCCTTTCATAGAAATAAATCTGCGCGATTCCTTTGACAACGATGGATAAACTGAAATAGAACTGGAAATGGCTAATGCGAGCTGAGATCCATGGGGATGAATGAATGATTGTAGGAATTCCGTGAGCTGTTTCGGAGAGCGAAAGGGGGTTTGTGATGGTTCCCCTTGGCTGGAAATGGGCTCCGCTTTCAGTCTCCCACGAGATCCTTGGGAACAGCCGGCGGCTGTCATGCTCTGGCCGGCGTGGCGCCACCAGCTGTGGCAAAACAAGATGCAGAAAAGCCTAACCCCTGCGACATTCGTGTCATCCCTCGAAAAATGCGGCAAAGCCTAACCACGTTCCAGTTCCAACCCGTTGACATTTGCTTTACGTCAGAGAGTGAACAATACAGTGACCGTACGTTCTGTTGTGTCAACGGAAGAAAACTTGGTCGGTACAGTACCAGTTTTCACAAAGTTCCATGCTGCCACATTCGCTCAAATCTCGAGCGATTTGCCGATTGTCTTTGGCATTTCCGTGCCAATGTGCCATGTTGAACTCACTCAATAGCTGCTCTGGTTGACTGTTCCATTGTTCCAAAACGTGGGAGGAGCAGAGCATCGATGCCGGCACGCTGGGGCCTCAAGCAGTCGGCGCTGCGCGTTACCTCGGCTGCTTGCCTGCAGTTGCAGCAATCATTCAGGATTTCAGGCTCAGGGCAGGGGTGTGCCATTTTGACGCGGCAGATTCACCGAGCAGCGCAGCGCTGGGGGAGTGTAAGGGGCCATGGGGGACCCGGGGAGTTGGTGACTCTTGTCCTTGTGTTGGCAATGCGAGCGTGTCGGCTGTGTAGCGTGCACCACTGCACTTTTGCAGTAAAAAGTGGAATTCGTCCCGGTAAAACCCACGATCACGTACCAGGAAGGAACTCATCGGCGGATCCGTTGAGAAGGAATGCATTAGATTAGCGAGTGGGATTACGGTTGCGGATAAGACCGTGGCACAGCCACTGCACATTGGCGAAGGAACGCTGATCTGAGCTAGCCGTGTTGACGAACGGCCATCGCTCACTGCGATGATGCCGAACATATAATTGACCCGCGTCATGGGTCATCATGGTCATGTCCGGTCCGGAGACACGTCAGCCTCCGTCCGTGCCGGTACAGTGCCTGCTTCCTCTTCCCTCTTCTTCCCGTCTCGTCGTAGTTGTGGCGTGCCAGATTCGATTCCGTTTGGTGGCGTCGCATTTGCTGCCTGCACTGCGCTGCACGTCGAATTGAATGAAATGGAATAGTACGTCGATCGGCCGGACCCAAATTAAAGCCAGCGGCGCTGTACAACATTTTTCTCTTACCGTCGGTGAAGTCAAAGCCGCGAATGCTATACTAGTGCTAGCGTCAAATTATAGTATTGACCCTGAGCCCGCCCTGCTCGCCCGTCAATATTTTGTTATCGCTTAGTTTTCAAAAAAATATATTTTGTTATCGCTTTTGTTTTGTGACCCCGTATTAACGTAATGTGGTTGCAGACGGATGCGCACGGCCACGTTTCCATGCCGTTGCATTCGCCACCGCATGGCGTACCGTACCCCGGCCTTGTACTTGTACCCAAACACAACAGGCCAACACCCAGCAGCCACACGGCACGGCCGCCGGCGTTGCTTTGCCCTTGATGGGCTCGGTCCCGTGCCGTGTGCGCGTGTCTCTTCCTCCTCCCATTTGCGTGTTCCTGTTCGCATGGGTTTGCGGCGACACGGGTGAAAGTGCTCGAGCCCGCTGCTCCGAACAGGGCGAACCGGTAGAGGCAGGGGAACATGGCCTCTTTCGCTTATCTTGTTTTCCCGGGGAGGACAGATAGGGGAACAGGACTTGCCTGATGAATGAATCGACTCTTTCATTATTGGCCGTCCGTGATCAGCTTTATATAGGATTAGGATTAAACAAAAAATGTAAGGACTAGCTGTAACGTGCAAAGTACGCTGGACGGATTATGCCACGCCTGGGATTTGTTTAAGGATCGAGGTTGATGCTGCCCGCACTAGTAGTGCAAAGCGAGGCGCTCGATGAATGATGGATATGATGGACGGAATGTGCTGCTTGGGAGGGGCCCTGCGAAATCTAGTCCCGGTCAACAATGGTCAACCGCCGGAACTGCTCGCTGACGCTTGACGGGCACCTCGAGCGAGGGGCGAGGGGCGTTGCGGTGATCGGCCGGAAATCTGGGCGAGCGCCATTAGCAAAAGGACGTGCGCCGTGAAGACGTCTGCCCGTACCTACTCCACCACCGCACCACGCCACCATCCGAGTTGAATTCACAGTGGGTGGGTGCTCCGTGACCCGCGCCACCTGGAGTCCTGGACGGACCAGACGGCCAGACCAGACGCGGCCGCGGCGCCACGCGTGCGGAGGCCGGGAAATGGCATGGCGCCCACCATAATCTCGTGACTGTCACATCTCTAACCTGGCCTGGCCGTAAACAAAATCTGATGCGGAGATCTACCCCCAGCAGCGCACTAGCGCCACTGCTCCTTTGGCCAATGACATGATTGTCTGCTTGCGACGGAGCCCGGGCGGGACGTACACATGCCGATGCCGATGCGCATCGATCGCGATGGTGGTGGTGGTTAATCCACTCTTAATGTCGCGTGAGAGCTACGTGACGCTGGGGATTAATTACTGCTCTGCTTACATTAATATCCTGACGGCCTGACACTGACGCTACCAGGTGAGCACGGTCGGTCGGCCATGCTGCATTGCTGCTTGAGCGAGCCCTTTCCTTCCTCGGCTCCAGAATGTTTTATTTATTAAAGATCTCATACGCGCGGCCGTCGTGGCGGCGTCACACGGCTGGCGGTGCGCGTGCTCAGGGGGACGAGGCGGCGGCGCGGCGGGGAGGCACCAGTCGAAGCGGGGCGGCGCTGGTGCAGTGGTGCTGTTGGGTCACAGGCGGGGCGTCGGGACGCGAGCGACAGGGCACGGGGGCCAGCGGCGTCGTCGGCTTCTCCACCCGGTGGGGGCCGCGGGGACGGACTCGGCGATTCCACGCGCTTTCCTGGGCTGGACGGCGCGCGGGCACGATGGGAGGGGCGATCCGGCACCGACACTCTTGCCATTTACTCCGGCCCACCCAACTCGATCGCTCCATTCCTCTGGTCGTCTCTCTCGCCCAGCCCAGTCGCCCTGTGCCTGACGTAACTGCGTGCTCCTTGCCCCTGGCCTGGCCTGGCCTGGCCTGGGATAAGATGCCGCCGCAGTTTCTTTCTATCGCCGGGCCAGGGGGCCTGCATGCTCCCGGCCAATCCCGGAGAAGAAAACGCAGCGATCCGACGCGGCACCAACCGCCCTACGTACTACCAGTCTACCAGGTACCAGCGGCCATACCAGTGGCAGTGTGAGGCTGTCAGGCCAAAGGCAAAACATATAGAGTATTAGAGTATATGACTCGAGTAAGACGGTGTAGTGTAATACCAAGGGCGCTCGAATCAGACGGAGCTGTCCGGAACAGACCGGGACGTGGGCGTGGCTCACCGCTCATGTACGGAGGCGTGTAGCCTCGTGCTCTGTAGCATTTTTTTTCTTCCTCTACGCGGACATCATTTTAGGTGCATTTGGGATTTTGGGTGGTGGCATGGGATGTGATGATAGGATGGAGCGGTTTTCCATTGCTGATGAACGGTGGCCCTTGGTCTTTAGCTACATGCGATCGAGATAATTCTATTTTTTGGACCTGGATTGTCTAGGATTTGTGCACCTTTTGTTGCCAATCTTGTGGCAAATAAACCAGTTGGCAACACCCTAGGTTGCCTACAAACGGCGTCTTGGCTCTGGCTCAGGATCACCAGTGCATGACGCGTGGGAGAGCCCAAGCGATTGTTGAACTTGCTAAAGCTTCTTTAGGCCTTAGGTGTGTTTAGTTTCAAAAAGAGGAAGAGAAAGTTTGGAGAAAAAGTCACATCGGGCACTGTAGCGTACTGTAGCACTTTTCGTTTGTTTGTGGTAAACATTGTCCTACCATGACCTAACTAGGCTCAAAAAATTCGTCTCGTCGTGTACATTAGAACTATGTATTTAGTTTTTTTTATTACCCACGTTTAGTATTTCATGCATGAAGAGATAGATTTGATGTGATAGGTGAATAGTGAAGTTTGGAGAGAGAATTTTTGGTTTTTAGATGGAACTAAACAGGGCCATTGTTTAGTTTCCAAAGTTTGTCCCCAAAGTCTACTATGTAAAAAGAATATTCTCATCACATCAAAATGCTGGCACATGCATTGAATACTAAATGTAGATGAAATCAAAAACTAATTACGCAGTTTTGTTGTACTTTACGAGACAAACATTTTAAGCCTAATTAATCAATGTTTGGACAATTATTCACAAATATAAACGAAATGCTACAGTGACGCTACAACGTCAAAATGTCAACTTTCGCATCCCCAAGTTGGAAACTAATCAATGCCTTAGTTCTTTTGCAGCAAAAACATGCCGATGTTTTGCCTCAGAACCAAACCCGCACTTTTATTTCCTAAGCTGTCGTGTTACGACCATAATTGTTGTGTGACTATAATTCACAGTGAGTGACGAATAAGAAAAATGAAAATGAAGGAAAAGACATATATTTGTTGGGCTTAGTGGGCCGTGCACTTGGAGGAATGAATGATCCTGTCGCGGGCCGGGAAAGCCGTCCGCAGCCCGCAGCAAGCAAGCCCGACCACAGCTCGCCTTTCCTCTCCCCCGGCGTGGCCTGGCTCGTCATCCTCCCTCGCGCAACTGCCTGCCTCTCTGTCCATCTCGGCGGAGGGGAAACAAATTTGGTGGAGCCGATATACAAATTGCGTGCCCCGATTGCTGCCGTGTGTCGAGCCAGGCGATCCGACGACGCCCCGCCTGGGAGGAGAGCTCTCGGCTCCCTAGGAGAACCCCTCCTCACCTCACGCCGGCCTCGCAGATCCGCGGCCTCTGCTTCAGCGCGTTGTTGCGGGCTTTTGCAGCAAGCTGGTGCTCGCGCCCTCGCGGAAGCCGGCAGCGAGGACGGCGGCGGCGGCCTCTTCGCCGTGATCCACTCCGGCGCCGGCGGCTGCTCCAGGTAGGTGCTAGATTCCCTTCCTCCTACTCCTCCACCACCCTTCGTCCCAGATCCCATCAGTCCGCGCCCGCGGCAGAGTCTGGTAACCGCTCCTCCGAACGCTCGGAGGCATCGTCAGCGTGGGATGAGGCATCAATTCTACTTTGTGCTGTTTATCATGCTTCCGTAGAAACGTTCACTACATGTAATGTGGCGTTATAGTATCAGTATACCATCCTGTAGATTTTGTCGGAGGAAGGACATTTTCGGTCGAGGAGAAAGGAGTTCGTGGCTGGGGCTGGAGAAAATCTGGACGCGCTTGACTTATAAGACTTGCTGTTGTTGTGAGGTGTCTGACATAGACCGTCCAAAATTCAGCGCCAGGGGTCAGGGGGCGACCTGCCCCAGGGTGGGGAGTTCGTTCCTTTTCCAGTTACCAGGAGGGCAAACTCATATTCCATCATGATGGAAGAGGACATGGAGAATGGGAGGTCGTATCAGGAGAGACCAAGAACTTTCTCTACGGTGCGGAGTAAAAAATCATCTATACCGCTGGTATGGCCATATCGCTAAGCTTTCTCCACTTTTCAAATACATAATCAAGCTTTCCGGCTACTTTGAAGAGTGTTAATTTAGCTTCCAGTCATGTCGTGTGCTCACTTTGTGCATCTATTTCTTTCTTGCATGCTCCGGTTTAACACTCTATTATGCTTTTATGGGGTTGCAAATAAGTTGAACTGAAGTACTTTAGTCAACATAGGTTTCCATGCTCGACCAGTCTTTTTCCATGAAAATGTGCACTGATTGATTATTTATGTTCCTAAGATATCTGCATGGGTTAGGGATATTCCAGGTTGCAAACATTGATAAATGAAGAAATAGTTGAAGTATACACTTCTGCCGATTGATTGGAACACTTCTGTTTAACATGTCAGGCGCAACTGTTGGATGTTATTCATTTGTCTCTTATACAATCTATTTTGTTTCTACAGATCTTCCGTTTCCTGATGAGGATAAATCCCCGTGCCTTGATTATTCTCTCTCTTTTGGTCTTCAGTGGTGTTCTATATGTGGGAGCCAGTACATCGCCAATTCTGGTCTTTGTGTTCTGTATATGTACTCTCAGTTTGTTCTTCTCTCTCTACCTCACAAAGTGGGTTCTTGCGAAGGATGAAGGACCTCCAGAAATGTCTGAGGTATAGAAAGTGCCTCGATTCAGCTCACTGATAATGTTTTAGTGCCTTAATTTTTTGCACCTTCAATGCTTCACTTGTCACATGCTGTTTCTCTCTGTCTGCAAAGTGCTGTATGCCACTATCGCTATCTTGCTATCTATATTCCTCGCTTCTCCTGCTCATTTGATACTTAGCTGTTATGATTCGTATTATTATGTTGACAAGCTTACTCTGGACAGAACGTTCTTTACGTTTGGCTTCCAGCTCCTTTATATCTTGGTATGGGTTGAAGAGTGATATTCTATGATTGCATTTAGCTGGGTACTGTGGTACTGTGGATACTGAGCTGCATCCACATGACTGGATGCAACCAAATTAGGCACACATCATCAACTAGCATGTGACCATTTGTTATCTTTATGAGATTACTGTAGAGTAGCTCATGTAGTAATCTAAAAAACATTTTAGCAGTATAAGGCTGCACAATAAATGAACGTGCAATTATGTTCATCTTTGTTTTGAAAATGGACCAAAGAGATCAGCCTATAAGCATATTTGGGGGTCAGATTTCAAGCCAGCTCTTTCCTCAGAATCTAAGTTGTTGGGTTGTGCATAACTTTATATCACACCCTCCAGTCCACTGTCGTTTTGGAACGTGCATAGTCAACATGTTTGAACTTTGACCATCAATGTCTCTTTGAATATTTCAAATGAAAATTGAAAATAATGGCCAGATTTGTTTTAAAAGATAATTTGTTTTTTCGGATATGTTTTATATTAATTAATGGTCAAAACAATGTCTTGATGTCACTGTTTGAAATGTGATAATGCATACAATTTTCTTTGTATGGTATGACAATGATCCTATTGACTTATTTATTTCAAAAGATCCTATTGACTTACTGATTTTGCCATGAAGTAGATTTCACTGTGTAGAAAAATCAACAGCAGCCGCAGCAACAACAAAAAGCCTTTTAGTACCAAGCAAGTTAGATTAGGCTATAGAGATCAAATCCAAAATGAGCACCTATTGGGTTTCATCTCATTATGAGTTGGCTGGATTTTTATGTTGGCTCACTGAACCTATGAAACTCCCTTTTTGGAGAAGGGAATAAGGACCCCCTCCTCCTTTTTCTGGCCTGTGACTGACCTATGCTGAAACAACATAGACTTTGCTGTGTAATTTATTTAATTTGAACCTGTAACTTCACATTCATATTCCATGCTGTCCCTTCTGTTTTTTCCATATTTTGTTGTATTTGTAAATTCTGCATGTATTATTGGATCTTGACATGTTCGATTAGTGCTGGAGCGGGATTGATTCTGTGCCTTCTTTTGTTCAGATATCTGATGCCATAAGAGATGGTGCTGAAGGATTTTTTAGGACACAATATGGAACTATTTCTAAAATGGCATGTATTCTGGCCTTTGTCATCCTTGGCATTTATCTCTTTCGCACTACCACCCCACAGCAGGAGGCATCTGGCTTAGGAAGGTGATTTTCTGCCATTATTTGAGACCTTATTTTAGCTGTACTGATTTTTTGAGATCTCATGAATTTCATGACTACACAGGGCAACATCTGCATACATTACAGTTGCTTCGTTTCTCCTTGGAGCTTTATGTTCTGGAATAGCTGGCTTTGTTGGCATGTGGGTCTCTGTACGTGCAAATGTTCGAGTTTCAAGTGCCGCTCGTCGTTCTGCGCGGGAAGCATTGCAGGTTCTGTTTTTCATTCCTTGATGTACTTTAAGGTGTTTCCCTTGCAATAGAGTTTGAAATGATGAAAGATTCCTCATAACAGATTGCTGTCCGTGCTGGTGGTTTCTCAGCTATCGTGGTTGTTTGCATGGCTGTATTTGGCGTGGCAATACTGTACTCAACATTTTATGTTTGGCTTGGAGTAGATTCGCCTGGTTCAATGAAGGTTACTGACTGTAAGTTTCTTGTGCACAATACACCTGATATTCATAAATGGTGTCAGATGTAGCTATACTCTGGTTGTCAATTGCTATATGTCATTGCTGCTGCAGCAAGGTTATGGATCGCGATAACTAATCATTTAATTTCTGTAACTTAAGTACGGGGAATACTTTTATGCTTCTCTAAATTTGACCTCTACTCCACTTTTCACATTTTAGAAGCTGTACCCAACTTTTATCCTTGGGCACAAGGAAGCTATGGCCTATGTGTATGGCTGATAGGGAGGCTAGGTCCAAATGTCAGGAACAAAATTTGATCAACTTTTGTTTGGGACTAAAAAACAAAACTGAAACAGCACTAGATTACAATCCAGCCTGTCCACCAGTTATGTGCTTGTAGTTGCAATATCATTTTCTTATGTAAAAGGATGTTGTTTTGTTGCTTATTCATATGTTCTTTTGGGTAGTGCCTCTTCTCCTTGTGGGATATGGATTTGGTGCCTCTTTTGTTGCCCTTTTTGCTCAGTTGGGTGGTGGAATATACACCAAAGCTGCTGATGTTGGAGCTGATCTGGTTGGAAAAGTTGAGCAGGGAATACCAGAAGATGATCCTCGCAATCCTGCTGTCATTGCTGACTTGGTATTGATCTTCTCTAGTAAACACTGGCTGTTTTCTGTTTCATGTTTTTCACTGAAGATAGCTCAATTATGTTAAAATACACCTAGGCATTACTGACGAAAATCAGTATTCATGTGCTTCTAAAGCTTTATTTGGGATAGATTGATGTCAACAACTTGCTTTCTGTCTCTATGAATTATGGTTGCCTTGTTACCTAAGGTTTAGTAGAATTCTGAATCATATGCACTCTTGAGGATTGAATATTTGTTGTCTGTGCTGCAATACTCAATTAAGGATTTGCTTTGCTCTACAATATTAGAACCACTTATCTGGTTATCGTTGTCCTATAGTTCATCTTCTGTACTGTGTATGCTTGCGTAACAAAAGAAAACTACTCAGGTTGGTGATAATGTTGGAGATTGTGCTGCCCGAGGTGCTGATCTTTTTGAGAGCATAGCAGCAGAAATTATCAGTGCAATGATACTTGGAGGAACAATGGCACAGCGCTGCAAAATTGAGGGCAAGTCTCTTTTGTTGCCATCGAATATTCTTGTCAATAAGAACACTAGCCACAACTCGCAAGTGGTTGCTCATATTATTGATATGATAAGTTCTCTCATCTAGTTATATACAGAAATAGTCTTTGGATTACAATGTGCATGGATAGTACTTGGTTTGACTTTTGAATAAAATTAATAAACGCTGTCTGTTTGGCAAAATTGTATACACACGGCACCTTTGAAATCGCTCTGTTCTGGCCTATAATCAGCATTGTTTGTTATTGCAGATCCCTCTGGTTTTATTCTGTTTCCTCTTGTAGTCCATTCATTTGATTTGGTGGTGTCATCAGTTGGAATTCTCTCAATCAGAGGGACGCGCGATCTGGACTCATTTCCGCTATTGAAGATCCCATGGCAATTATGCAAAAAGGCTATTCTGTTACTATTATGCTTGCTGTTCTTACATTTGGAGTGGTGAGTCTTGTTATTTTGGTAAATAATTTTGCTGTTTGATTATGCTTGCAGTAGCATTTGTAGTATTATTCTGTTATGACATTACTCCATTTGTTCCCAAGGCTGGGTGCAACAATCACTTTGGAATTGCCATATGCAAAAGTGGTCTACAACATTGTTTGTTGAATATCTTTCATGCTTCCCATTATCATCGTGTATAATATAAGGGAACTTTTGATGGAGTCGCTGAAACATCAATTGTGGTTAGATTATTAGATATTCTTGGAAGAAAGAGGTTCCAGAAAATATCCTAAAGGAGGTGACAAGACAAGATAACCTCAGTCTGGCAGTTATTTATAACTAAATCCATAGCCATAGGATGTAATCAAAAGATATTTAAACTGATAACAAAAACATATTATAAACCACGAACAACCCTTGTTATTAGGTTTGCTATAACTCTATAACTTTGCATTTTATTGAGTTCGATTAAAGTTTTTTTTATGTAACAATCCCGACTCACAGTGAACAGAGGCTGTGTTTGTGATGCCATGTGTCTTTCCTTTTATACCAAGGAAAACTGTACCTTCTTTTTCTGCTAAAAGTTCCTTTATGATTTTTGATCTGTGTTAAATTTCCAGTCTACTCGTTGGCTGCTGTACACCGAACAAGCACCTTCAGCATGCCTCCTTTTTCTGGCCTGTGACTGACCTATGCTGAAACAACATAGACTTTGCTGTGTAATTTATTTAATTTGAACCTGTAACTTCACATTCATATTCCATGCTGTCCCTTCTGTTTTTTCCATATTTTGTTGTATTTGTAAATTCTGCATGTATTATTGGATCTTGAC
>OAMR01000045.1:1814302-1846197 GCA_900205405.1 Echinochloa crus-galli
GTGGGGATGTCTAGACCTGTCTCTTATACACATCTAGATGTGTATAAGAGACAGGCATGGGCTTGTTCAGCAGTTGGTAAAACTGCACAGGAAGTTGTTAATGAGGTCAGGAGACAATTTATAGAGAGACCTGGTATTATGGTGAGTACATGATTATCACGAAGTTCTTCAATTCCTCCCTTGTGCTTGGAAAGGCTGATGTCAGCTTGTAACTTAATATTATGCAGGACTACAAAGAGAAGCCTGATTATGGACGTTGTGTGGCAATTGTGGCATCTGCATCCTTGAGAGAAATGATAAGACCTGGGGCGTTAGCAATTATATCACCCATGGCTGTCGGTGAGTTTTGTAGTCCATATCTGTGGTAACTTTGACATTCTTGTTTGTGTCCATGACGAATTTGTATTTGGTTGACATTGTTTGCAGGCGTTATCTTCCGGATTTTGGGCCACTCCACTGGCCAGCCTCTTCTTGGAGCTAAAGTTGTAGCCTCCATGCTTATGTTTGCGACGGTTGCTGGTATTCTCATGGCACTCTTCTTGAACACTGCTGGTGGTGCCTGGGATAATGCGAAGAAGTACATCGAGACTGGTGCTCTTGGTGGCAAAGGCAGCGATTCTCACAAGGCTGCAGTTACTGGCGATACGTAAGTTTTTCAGTTACATGTAACGATGTTCTATTGACTTAGATTCTTGAGGTGATTAACACCTGGTGAAAGCCATGGTTTACTATGGACAAGTTTCGATTATGGGACCTGTAATTTTGCTCATTGTGAGGTTTTCTTATAAAGTTATAATACTTATAAGGGAGTGTGTTTGTTGTGCTGCAGCGTTGGAGACCCATTCAAAGACACGGCGGGGCCTTCGCTCCATGTTCTTATCAAGATGCTGGCCACAATCACATTGGTCATGGCTCCAATATTTTTGTGATTAACCTGCAATTAACATTGATCCTGCCATTAACATCGATTCGGCCATAGTGTCACTAAATGTTGTATCCATAGAAAAAGTCATCCCCATATTTCACGGTTGATATTGTATGGATGATTCAAACATTGGACAATATGTTGTGACAGGGATTACTGAACTATTCTCCCGAGCGCCATATGTTTTTTTACTGTATCATTTTGTTAGCGTCCACACTTCTGGTAAATGCCATCGCCGTTGCGTTTGGTAGAGAATAGTTCAGTGTTCTCTGAAGACAGAAAAAATTACCCGAGTAAGCTGTAGCTAGCTGTGTTTCCGTTGCGTGGCTGTGATTTCGTTGCGCTGCTGGCGTTTTGCTTACTAGCTGACGATCTATTTTAACCTCTTGTACGCGGGCAGGCAGCAGAGAGTCGTCCAGATAATCCCGGTAGAACAAATTCATTTTTCTAGAATGCAGTCGATTGAAATAGGAGTACAGTTAGCGGCTCGATGTCAGACACAGAGCATCCGATAAGTTTCAGAGAAAAAGAACGCCGTTTTGAGGAGACGTACGCAGTATAGTAGTACTCCGTTGTTTTGGTAAAGGAGTATAAAAAAAGGGCGAGAAATCCAAACGTAATCGTTTCCCACAAAGTGAACAAAACTACAAAAAGGCTAGTTTTGTACTCGTAGTACTGGCCCAAGCCTGGAACGAAGGGTCCACAAGTCAGAACCGCAGCATTTTGGCGAATGGCGAGCCGGGGGCGACGGCTCGTGAAGCGGTGTGGCGAGGCTCCGGCACCTGACTGCTCGGCGCCTCAGCCAGAAGGCGGCGATCGAGAACCATGAAGCCGCCATTTTCGAAAAAAGAGAACCATGAAGCCGCCAGCGGCCATCGACAGGCAACTAGGCAACAGCAAGTGAATACTCCACTCCTCAACCTCTCGTGCGCTGTGAATGCGGTACTCTTATTTACTCATGATGCTGGATCCAGGCATCCAGTAAAAGATTACCGTCCCTTTTGTTTCTGTCATTCCACAGAGAACTAGAGAACTAAAATTTGGTTAATTGGTACATATCCATCGAGTATTATCATATATTATGGAAAGGGTGGCGCCCACTGAACATAAAAGGTGTATCACCCAAGCATCGATGTGGACCTGTTTGTACAATCTTAATAGGTTATAATATTTACTCCGTAGGAGTATACTAGGAACCATCTGCATGAATATTTGAGCTGACGGTGAATATGCCTCTTGAAATTCCTTTTTGGACGGATTTGCTTTCTGCTATGCTTACACAGTTGTACGACCTGTCCCTCGAGGATAAAAACTTCAACTAGCATCCTTGCAATGGGAAAAAAACCCAATTCTCCTTAATTTATTCATCAGCACATATTAGAAAATACCGGGGGAAACACCTGAAAGTTTGATGTTAGTTATTGAATGTTGATGCAATGCACTAAATGAAGTCTAACCAGACATTAAACAATGCTGGACATTGTTGAACATGTCATGCATATTAAATGTGATCTTTTGGAAGGAAAGCATGCAGCAACACATTTAATAAAGAGTCAAGGCTAACTGTGGTGTAGTACAAAGCAAAATTGCAATCCAATAATGCAGTTTCAACTGACCAAGAAAGCTAAAATCAGCACATACTCAGATCCAATGTGAGGACTGAGGAACCATCAGTTTTAAGCCACTGTAGGAGGTTGATACTATGGCGTCTAATTTATTCGAGATAGCAATCTAAGGACACTGTTTTGCTCAACAAAGGGTTGCTAATTAAAGATTAAAGAAGTCCAATGTCAAATGATTTTCTAATGGGTAGGTGAACCAAAGGGCTTAGTTTTTCATGAATAATGCTGTAGAATAGAAGAATCATCATAAAACATTATTCACAGATACGTAACAATGCAGCCAAATAAATGTCCTCCATTCAAGAACAAAGTGCACATTTTATTTATGTCCGATCTTTAACATTACACGTTGGGCATAGCAGTATATCACATAATATAGCATCTATGCTTTTATAGAAACAGAACCAATATAGTGTTTAAACATTTTGAAAATATAAATCTGTTGTTTAAGTTTATACACCAAACTTAAGTGTCGCTTTAAAGCCAACCAATTTGTGAGTTCTTCCTGACAGATGTCTAAGGTCCAGTCTTTTTTTTTTCAGATAAGAGAAAGAGTGCTCTAAGTGAAGTGTTGTATGGGGCTCCAAACCCCTGCTTTTCTCTTCTAAATATAATGATACACAGATTTCTACGTGTTTGAGAAAAAAAAGTGTTGCTTAAAATATTCAGAATCTGAATTCTCCAAAATAAAATACACCTTATAAATACAAAGTTTGGCTTATCCAAAATAAAATGCACCTTATCTTTTTTACACAATCGTTATCTTGGATGGTAGCTCTAAGGGTTAAATTGGACTGACCAGTAACCTTTTACAGTACGCTCATCCTGTTATGCTGATGATACAATCATCATCATGGAGGCCTCTCAAGATAATTGCTGTCTAAAGTCTCTTATGGAAAACCTTTTACAAACAACATGCCTCAAAGTCAACTTTTCCAAATCCTGATTAGTTTGAACATATGTGATGAAAAGGTGCTAAATGTGGGGAGCGTTTGGATGTGCAGTGGGCACATGCATTTCACCTAATTAGTCCTTCCCATGGGAACAAGAAGACCTCAAGTTATCGATTATGCACCTCTAACGGACAGGGTTGGGAGAAGGCTCACATCAACTTTATCAGTGCTCACTTATGGCAAATTGGAATAGGTAAATTCTATGTTGTCATCACTTCCCAACATACGCAGCATACACTTTTAGATTTCAAATCACTGTAATAGAGCAGCTAGATCGAGCCAGACACATCGGTCTGATATCAATGCTAAAAACTAGTTCCTAGAAGGTATGGAGAAGGTAAGCAAACCACGAACAAAGGAGGCCTGGGTCAATCTCAAAATGCGAATGGTAGGTCTTCTGATCAATCTTAACAGTTTGACTAATCAAGTGATCAATGTTTGTACTGTAGTATTTTTTTTCCTTCTAATATAGTATATGTACTGTAGTACGGACTTCCCCTGCTGTTTTCCCTTCAAAAGAAGTTTTCTGCGCATCGTAAGGAATTATTACCATATTTTTAATGCAAGTGGATTCGATACCAGAGTGTAATGTTCATTCACATTGGCGCTACTCATACAACATTCATTATTACAAAGTGCTAACCGTTAATCATGGAATGAGACACTGAGTGATACAGTAATGATACACAGTTAATGGTATAAATGTGTAATAAACTACTGTGGTCTTCTTTAAACTATCGTTAGAGATAGGCATCTCCAGATTCTAGTTTGTAGTTTCAATAAAATCTCAGAATTAAATTGGGACCCAAAACAATTGATTTTCTTTATGATGAAACATCAAGCAATAAGTTTAAATTTTGTTGCGATAAATTCTCAGACCTATCACAATGCAGCCAAATAAACTGAAATAAATAATTGTAAGTCAGTAAAATTGAACTATTCATTGGCTATAAGACATCCACCGCCCTAGTAATTATAGTACAATTGTACAAACTGAAACTGTTACTGAACTAAAATGAAGCATTACTTAATGCAGAAATAAGTTATGTACCAGACTTACAAATATAAAAGTTTAGTACAGCATAATGCCATAACTTAGTCTTGATAAAGGATTGCTCATGTACTTTTAGAACATCAGATAGCGCACATAAAAAAATCAAAGCAAGACTGATAGGCATGGACGAAAGTCGATGTAAGTCAACTTTTCCAAATCCTGATTTTTGCAGCTCAGATGGATATTTTATAGTCGTAATATTGGGGATATAGACATAAGAAAAGTGAAGAGCAGCCAGTATTCCTTAGGAAACAAAGCCACATAAAAGGATGAGAAGAGGTATTAATACCTTAAGAATAATATTCAATAAGGCATAGGTGTCCTCTGGTTACTCTCAGAGACACTGGTACCCTCCCTCTCCCTGTCGTCAGTTACCATCTCATCTTCTCTCCTCCTGTAGATACCAGGAACTGGATGGTTAGGAAGGATTGCTGCAGCACTTCTGATGGCGGACTCAGCAACCTCCAACTCCCAAGTTGTTGCTTGCTGACAATAAATAAAGACAGAAATATGCTTCAGGGTGGAAAGGTGGCTGATGCCGGTGTCGAAAGCAACGCCATTGGAACAAATACAGTCATGAGAGGCAAATGCTAAATTTATTTCCTGAATCCTTGGCGCTGATCCTGCTTCAAACTTCAGGCCCCACCCACCATTTGAGTCCATGAGACAAAATAGTAACAGTTTTAGACTCCGGAATCCGTTGCAGCTTATGCTCACAGTTTCTTTAATGGACTCTCTTGTGTCAAGGTTCAGGTAAACCAATGATGGTAGTGTCTGAAGCAGATGCACGTCCTCCACTTTCAATTTGTCCACCCAAATTTGTAAAGAGACGAGTTCTAACATGCTGAAAATCCATTCTGGCATTTTAGAGAACAAAGGAACCATTCCTTCCATAACAAATCTGCGCACATTTTTTGGAGGGGGGCACCAAGATTGAGCCACAAAGTCCATGCAACAGAAATCGCCACCCTGAATATATAGAGACCGGAGGCTGTTTTGTCCAAGTTTGCAGAAGGAGTTGCACAAAGATTGTTTCATTGTTTCCGGATCAGTAAAACCATCTGCGGGATTCCACCGAATATTAAGAACCTTCAAATTGTCCAACCTTTCAAGTTCTTGCAGAACTTCGGGAGGGGTTTTTATTGCATTCAATTCAGAAAGCTCCTCAAGGCATTCCAAGTTACCAATGCCTTTTGGCAACTCTACAGTATAGGGCACAAACAGGTGAACCAGTTGCCTTAGTTGCGTAACCCCAGTTGGTAAGTGTTCTATCATGGTAAATCTGAGGTCCAATGTTTTCAATAACTTCAGCCTCCCAATGTCTGCTTCTAACCTTTTAATTCTGGTATCGCTGAGTCTTAGATATCTTAGGTGCACTAAGGTCCCAATGCTCTCAAGGTCACCACTGTTCGGAGCAGAACAACCCTCTATGTCTAGGACTCGTAAAAGTTGAAATTTCCATAGAGGAGGCAATTTCTTGACAGGACCAAAACTGCTTAGTGATCGAGTATTTGAAATGTTGGCCCCCTGCCAGAAGTTCCCTTGAACAGAGAGGCGCCTGATTTTGTTAGCCCAACAGTCCACCTTGCCACCATTCATTACAGTAGAGAAATTCTCCTTTGCTGCTATATTTATTATGAGATCAAGCATTATATCATGTACGCGGCAGGCTTTCGGCGTACCATTAGAGTTAATGTCAACTGCTTGGATCATGTTTCTATTCACGAGCTCGTTGAAGTAACTCGATGCAACCTTATCCAAACACTGCCCATGTTGTATGGTAATAAATCCCTCAGCTACCCATCTCATCAACAATGATCGATCGATCTTGCAATCCTCAGGAAACTGGCTTAGGTACAAGAAACATGTTTTTAAGTTATGTGGTAAGTCAGAATAGCTCAAGAATAATATCTTGTGGATGATTTCGAGCTCACGGTTTTGTTCCATTGCTGAATTCATGGAATTTCGGACCTTTTCCCATTCCTGCCTGGATGTTGGCTTGGTTGCCAACATGCTGGCTGTGGTGACTATAGCAAGTGGCAACCCGTCGCATTTTCTTAGTATGTCCATAGTAACTTGCTTCAGTTCTTGGGGCCAATCTCTTTCATCCTTAAAAATCCTTGCCAAGAACAATTTTTGCGAATCATTAGCACTGAGTTGCTTCATTGAATAAACAAAGTCATGGTCTCGAAGGCTACAAAATGCAGCGACGTCTTCAATTCTTGTTGTTGTAATCACTCTGCTTGCTAATCTATTTTGGGGAAATGCACACTGGATATCTGTCCATGCTTGTCTGCTCCATATGTCGTCGATAACGATTAGGTATCTGTATAGACAACATGTGAGCGAGGAGATATGTCAAATAACATTTGATAAAGAACAGTAATTTTGATTCTACAGCAGGCAAGGAAGACTCCTAGTCCATCATCAGTGGAATCAAAAGATTACAAGATCTAGTTCTAGGTGGGGGATAGTGAATCTGATCTTAACAATGCGATAATCAGTTATATTTCGGTGCAATATGAAAGTTCAATATTATAATCTTCACAATGTGTTATCTCAATGTTTAACTGATTTCCTTTGGAATGGTCAAGAACAATCCAATGGTGGAAATTGTCTTCTCTTGGGTATGTGCTTAACGCCCATTACATACAGTATGGTGCTCTCAGAATTCATAATCTTGAAACTATGGGTTGGGCTCTACGAATCTGTTAGATGTGGCTACAAAAAAAGATGCTTCACGCCCTTGGGCTGGCCTACCTGTCGTGCCATGAATCTCGCTGTGGAGACGGCAATGGGGAGTCAACAAAGTTCTGGTCTGATTGGTGGCTGCAAGGCAAGATGATTGTTGAATTGGCTCCTAACCTATTGAAAATGATCTCCAACAGAACTGTCAAGAGGTGAACAGCGGCTCTAGCTTTAATCGACAGAGGCTGGGCAGCTGATATAAGAGCGGGGCTCTAATACTGCAAGTTCTGGTTGAGTATCTACATATATGGTACTTAGTGGATGGGCAAGATGTCCTACAGCAAGATTGGTGGATGGGCAAGATATGCCTACAGCAAGATGTCCCTGACCAACATTGGTGGAAACTCACTCTTTCAGGTATCCAGAGCAGCAAATCTTCCTACAATAGTTTTTTCCCTTGGGAATATCAAGTTTGCTCCACGGAAACAGATTTCGAACAGTTGGGCTCCTCGGATGCAAATTCTTTATTTGGTGAGATATACATATAATTAGGCTAGGCTTAATAATCTAGAACTTTCTTTGGTGCATTGATATCTTTGCAATTAAGAACTGATCACAGGGAGAAAGTGAGAAGAAGTGACATAACCATGATCCATGGTTTGTTTATGGATTTGATATATATTAAGATCTAACCAACCTAGTTGAAACTTGCACCCATGGATTAGCTGAAATTTTTTGATCGCACATCTCAAGAAACACACTCCCACTTGTTCAAAATGATCACCAGAAAATTCTATGATTTATGCAAAAGCTTGTATGAGACCATACAAAAGATTCATCTTGGTTAGCATCATTGCGTACCTTCTGTTTTCAATGAAATCTCTGTGCCTTTGAACAAGTTCTTTATACTCTAGTGTTCTCATACTAAGGTCTAGCTGCATCCTTTGATCACTTTCACAGAACTGCAAGAGTATGTCCTTTAGAACCCTGGTTGCATTATAATTTCTGGATATAGACACAAACGCACTGCACTCAAATTCGCTTTTGATTTTGTGGAAAAGTTGATTAGCGAGTGTTGTCTTGCCTATTCCTCCAAAACCCACTATGGATAGAACCTTCTGCAGGTACACGTCGGTGCCATTAGTGAGTAACTTAAGAGTACTTTCCCTTTGGCTGTCAATGCCCACGAGTTTTTCAGCCTCTTCAAAAAGCCCAGGCAACCTGGGATCAATTGCAATGGAATTTGGGGAGGTGGCTGAGGGATCCAACTTGTACCGCTTTCGCCGATCGCTGACCTCCAGTGCACGTTCTTTGAGTTCCTTAAGCTGATTACTAGTATCATAGCGCTTTTTCAGACTGGTGACCATATTTAACAATTTCTTGATGAATCCATCGCTGTTGTTGTCTTGGCCTAGGAGCATGGTCTCAATGCGATCCTCGATGTCATAACAGAGCTCCCTTAATTGGTTCATCCACATTTGTGTCTGAGGATTTTGTTCGTCTGACTCGGACATTGTTTCAAGGGTAGCGTTCATGATGCATAGTTCATCTCTAAGAAACTCAATCTGACCGTGCACGTTTTTGAGCTTGTCAAATTCCAGCAACAACACAGAAGAGAGGTTGCCAAGGATGGGCTCCAGCACCCCCATCAAAGCACTCGCTGTGGCCCCAACCATCCTGCTGGCTGATGGGATTCAACACTGTGTGATCGCTGCTGGCGTCATGCTGCAAAATAAGATGGAACCGTGAATATAGAGTTTGGGTCATCGGAGAGGGCTTACCTGAGCTCGAAATGGGAAATGGTAGGAAGCAGCTGCACGAATCCGACCTCCAGCAATAGACAAGATGTCGCATTGTTTTAATCGGCTACTCAACTAAAAGGGAAGCAATAGACCTTCCCTCAACAATTTTCTTGTCTTCTCTTCATGATTTTCATCACTCAAACTCAAGAAATCCGCAGTTAATCCTTTGGCAGCAATTATGATCCCTGAGAAACCTGCAGTTATGATCAATCATAAGCTTTAGCCAGTAGCTCAATCCAACAGCAGCATCTTAGACGAAAGGAATCGTATTCATTTCAGGATTTAGTTCAGGGGCGACACCATGTTGACTTGATAAAAAATATCAAGAACTAGTAGTTTTTCCGAGATCCGGAAAAGTGCATGGACACCCATGATTGGATTTCAGATATCAAAACATGAAAATATGGAATCACTTTTCCTTGAAAAAAATGGGAATCACCAAGGCGAAGCTAACCTTGCTTGTTGGTACTGCACCTAGCAAGCAACCTTGGCCCTACTGGACTGCAGCTGAAGTATGAAATCAGTGGTGGAGTGGTGAATCAGTGGTTTCTTTTTTAAGCTGCAATATCCTTCTTGAGCTTCTCAATCTAGAAGAAGATAGATCAGAAACCACTTTAAAAAATGTCACACTAACATTTCATTGAATTCTGCCAGCCCACTACCTGCTTGTCAAGCTCAATAGCTCGTGCATTGACCTTGCTCGCCTGCTCCTCTGCAGCTAAAGATCCCTTCGCATGTATAGGTTATTATCAGTTGTTATTAGTATACGCGTGTATCCAATCGAAATCAAAATATCTTTTGATCAGCCTATAGAATCATAAAAGAAAACGAAACATGTTGTAACTTATAGAAGTATATTTAATTCTACCGATGTGCATGAAGTCTAATTAGCACCTGACGGCAATTGCAAACTAAGATTTACAAGTGGAAAAAAATATTAAAACTTAGCCAGTTCTAGGCCGAGCTAAGCATGTGAAATTGTAAAGCATGCTTGACACTAACACAATATAATCTCTAGAGCTATGGCAATGTCAAGATCCAAAGAGCCATTACTACTGGATCAAGAATCAAATCGGCATCAGCCAAAGAACACACCTGACTGGACCTTGTGCTAACTCAAAGTAGTCGATGACTGTGGACAGGATCTTGAAGTTCACATTCCTGGTCACACAAATCTACAAGGAATTAGGCTGTGAAGTAGAGCAAAACATAGGCCAGATGAGACGATGGGGGGAGAGAACTCACATCGAGGCTGTGCCGAGGAGGAAGACGAGGTGGAGGCGCGGGGTCGATTCAGACGCAGTGACCGAGGCAGAGGCCGGATGTGACGACCGAGGTGGAGGCCGGAGGCGCCGTTGCTAGCCTCGCATCGGAGGGGCGGCGGCGGGGAGGCAGAAGAGCATCGGAGGGAAGGAAGGCGCTGGACGGGAAGGCGGAAGGGCGCTGCCGCGTTGGAGGGGGAGCGGCGGCGGCGGCGGCGGCACCTCGTCGGGGAGCAGCGGCGGCGCGGTCCTTGCAAATCGACTCGTCGCTTCGTCGCTCGGGAAGGGAAGCGGAAGCTGCGCCCGGACCCCCGAGGTCGGGATGATCGGAATCAACGCGATGTGACCTCGGGTCCGTCCGGCGGCTGGGTGCAGAGGCTGAGATGGATTGGGGGCGGGGCTTGAGACGGGACGGGAGAAGTTGCGATCTCCTGTTGAAAAATTGGGAACAGATAAATCAGCAGCTAAGCCAGTGAGGTGTTGCTTGCCATGGAGGGCAGCGTGTTGATGCTGGTGTGCAGGATCAAGCTAGCGAGGTACCTGATTGATTGATGGTGGTGCAGGGAATTCGCGGAAAGCTCAGGCGAGCTCGAGACGCCGTCCTCCAGTCCGGTGGCCCGCTAGATCTACTCGCGTCCCCGCTTGTGCTCCGGCTCCCCCCCGTGTGGTACGGATGCGTGGGTTCCGATCTAGCCGGCGGCGGCGGCGGGATTTGGAGAAGGAACGCCGGACGCGGTGGTGGTCGTTGCGGCCCTGCCCGCTCTTCTCACTTCTACTTTTGGCGCGCTGGCTGGGGTTTTCTCTCGCTCAGTGCGATTTCGATCCGAAAATGGAAGTGACGTAAGGCGGTCGTAATTACTCTTGGATGGTGCCCCGGGGGGTTCGCGCTTGCAGCTCGGTAATTGCTATTTGTTGCGTGTCAACTTTGGCTGTGTTTAGTTCAAAAAGTAGGAGTAAAAGTTGATAAAATGTCGCATCGGACACTGTAGCATTTTTCGTTTGTTTGTGATAAACATTGTCCTATCATGGCCTAACTAGGCTCAAAAGATTCGTCTCGTCGTGTACATCAAAACCATATAATTAGTTTTTTTATTTACCCATGTTTAGTGTTCTATACACGAGGAGAGAGATTTGATGTGATACGTGGATAGTGAAGTTTGGAGAGAGAATTTTGAGAATTTTAGTGATGTAACTAGGAACTAAACACAGCCTTTGCTGAGCAAGCTCGAAGATACTTCAAGCAAAAAAAAAAGAAGCTTGAATATACTTCAGCCCAGGACTCGAGTAGGGTGGGTGGCTGAAGCCGGGTGAGCGAGCCGTTAAGGTAAAAAGGGCACAAATAGTTTTTTGTTTTAAAAAAGTGCACACAAGGGTAAGGAAATAAGGAATGGAGTAAAATCCGAGATACTACCTCGGTTCTCGAATATATGTCGTTTAGGACAAGCTATTTAGTTCAAAAATGAACTAATTTGCTTGTCCTAAATGTCATATATTTAAAAACAGAGGGAGTATTTATTATTCATTCAGTAGCAAAAGAATATATGCCCGCACGGATCACTTTGCAATTTGAGAGTTATACCACTACTAGCCACCACCTTAACTTAATTTATGATGCAAAGGGCAATGCACCTTGTTCGTTTGGCTGGTGGCTGGTGCTGGTTTTTGCTGAGAGAAAAATACTGCTGGCTGGTTGGTGGCTGATGGCTGGTGCTCGTTTCTGCTGAGAGAAAAATACTGCTGGTTAGCTGGAAACCATCCAAGGTACAAACGAAGGTAATAACGAAGGTACAAATTCAACCCAGTTGCTATTACGGCCACTCGCGTTCAGTCAAGTGGAAGTCTAAAATTAACTGAATTTATGTTGGGTTGGTTATGCCTTGGATTTGGTGTTCATGCCCTGTTAGTGAGATATGATACTGAAGATTCATGAGTGTAAGATTTTTTTTATGATGTACCATGAATTACTTGGCAGAATAAATAAGATTTAGTTACTACATGAGACTTAACTCAAAATGACATTTCTTTTTTTTTTCCAGGCAGATTGGCCTTTTATTTATGTTATATTTGAAGTCTAAGTTCAATTGTGTATTCTTCTTTCCGAGCGGAGCTCGTATTGTCAGGTAGTTTTTTAATGGACCTGCATAAGAAACACTTCATGCTTATAATAAAACACATAAAACAAATATATTATATCTGAAGAATAATTAATTACGAATATATTGTATTTGAAAAAATGTTGTGTTTTTATGTTACTAGCAGAGACACATGTGCGCACGCACATGATTATGAAGAATTCAATATTTCTACCGCAATACAAGCACTCTAAATTAAATGGTTTGGGTGCTTGTACTTAGTTGGAGGGGCACAATTTAGAACTAAAATATACCACCTTGTAAAGTCGTATACCTAGCACAATAATTAAAATTGAACCGTGAGGCATCCATTTTCCATAGTCTTTGTATTCAACAAAAAGAGTATAATACTAAGTTCTTTATACATAAAGTCGTATCCATCTAACTTGTAAAATAAACGGGGAAATTAATTAGACGTGTGTGGGATATGGGTACCCCTGGGCCTACTACGGTGGCCAGGGCCCACACCTGACGGGCCCGTGGGCCGTCCCCTAGCGGCCCACGCGGGCACACTGACTTGTTGGACAAGTTTGATAAAGACCCAGCGGGCGGCTCGTCCGGATATCCAGGGATATTCTATTGTAACCGATTTGGACAAGAGTCCCGGTTGGAATCAAGTAGGTTTAGATAGAAACCGACTTGTAAATCCTAGCCCGTCACCCTATATAAGGCGGCCTAGGGCACCCCCATGAGGGCATCAGATCCCACATCATATCTTGTAAACCATACGCTCGTCCTTGCTTCCTGAAGCTTGGCCGAGTTCCAGCAATACAAACGACGCCACCGACACAGGACGTAGGGTATTATACCTCCCGGTAGCCCGAACCTGTCTAAATCAGTGCCTCCTGTGTACCATCAAGTCGCTAGTTCATCAATCGCCCCGCATCATCCCGCCTCCAAATCAACCACTCGGGTACCCCCAGGTGGATTGCCGGTCCTAAGGTCCGACAGTTGGCGCGCCAGGTAGGGGTAGATTGGTGAAATTTTTCGATTCGAAAACATCGTTGGCTTGATGGCAGATTGATCCGACGTCGTCTTCGCGGCGGACATGAGCGGCAGCCCCAAGCCTCCCGGGATGCAGCTTCTTCGCCGACTCCAGTAGCTCGAACTCCACCAACGCCAACTTGACGCCAGCGGACTCGACCTCGACAACTCCGGTGACTCCCCCCGATGTGCCTGATCAGCTCATGCAGCAGATCGAGCGACTCAGCGTCCGGGACCGGATCCCAGATCTGCTCCCTCGATGTCGCGTCCCTTACCCCCACGAAATCATTGAAGGGCTGAACCGCATCAATGACACGCTCGCTGAATGCATCGCTATGTCTGAGCAAGCTCTGGACCGTTCGGGGGACATGTTCCCTCATGGGCTGAAGAACGCGGTCGCCGACTACTCTAGCCGGCCCCGGCACCGCGAGGCCCAGATCTAATCTGGAAACCCGCCCGAACCCACCTAGTTTCCGGATTGTGGTGAGTTTCAGGTCGCAACGACCATACTTACGTCCCCCGAGAACTCGGCAAACGCAGCAGAAAGTGGCACATCACGATCTGATCGTGAGGTGCTCGTCTCCGAAGATCAACCCACCCAAGACAACGAGACTGCGTCCGCACGGCAACGTCGCATAGATGCAAACACCGTCAGAGCTCTGTGCCGCCAGGCTGAGGCGGCCGACGCGGACGCATGCGGTGATCCGCAACACGAAGACCTGGACCCGCTGGACCCGCGTAACCTGGCACGCGAGTTTGAGCGGGCTCAGGCCGACTTCCGCACCCATCCGCGGCGATGGCGGTATGCGTCGCCAAATTAGCACACATGGAGGCCACCCCAGAGGCGGCCCGACTCCGAGGCCGGCTGGCCGTCACACAAGACCTTCACCAGAAAGATAGAGAGGCTAGATCAAGATCTAGCCGATCACGCTCAAGCAGATCGAGTTCCCGCAGGATCGGGTACAACAGATCTGACCGAGGCAGGCGTAGGCACAGATCCCCAATTTTGGATGCCATCCCCGAGGAGGTCGATCAGGAACGCACGGCAGACAATCAGCCGGATGAGTCCGAGGGCAGGCACCCTCGGAACCGCCGCGACTGCGGCAACAGGCGACGCAACCACCAACGCAACCACCGAGCAGTTATTCGGGGAAAACCGTATATACCGACTAATGGTTCGTTGGAGATTTATACCGACGAATCATTCAACTGTGATTTCATACTTATACCAACTGATGTCTGACGTTATACCGGGGTTGTGGTATAGTGCTGGTATATTTGCTAGTAAAATTAATGTTAGAAGAAAAGATATCTGAATCCAACGGAGAGATGCATCCCATTTATAGTCGTCATTAATAGAAGGATCCTACCACGGGCGCCCATCATTATTTGTTTGTGACAGGCACAATTTCCTTTCTACGGAACACATACCATTATTGCTTATACAAGATTTGAATCCATTTTTAAGAACCATATGGAATCCATAGAAGTTTGAGTGCCACAAAGTGTATGCAATTCAGAAATATTGAATATGGTATCCATAAAAACTTAATCTCCAAAGAGAAATATCAGAATCCAAAGAAGGGATGCATCGCATTTACATACCTGTCATAAATGGAAGAAGTCCTACAAAAGCCAATGTGTTATTTCGTTGTGACACACATTGTTTCCTTTCCACAGAGAAAAACTACACAGGAGCATGAATAGTAAAGCGTCTATCCTTGCCCTTGTGGCGATCCTGGTAGCCGCCTTGCTCTTCGCCACCGGCGAAGCGTGCGAGGGTGTTCCATCGATGTCCATGGAAGCCGCATGCCACTCAGCGGCGAGCACAGATCATGCCATGTACGACCTCTGCTTTCGGACGCTGTACTCCAGCTTTCCGCCCAACAACAAGATCTCGACCTACGCAGGTGTTGCAGCCAGGACAACCACGATGTTTTGCGAAGATACAGCAAACAGCATCGCAAGTATGATACGGGAAGGATTGGTCCCCCGACGACAGAAGCAAATGTGGTCTGGCTGCGTGGGGGACCTTCACATTGCGCAGCAAGCCATGGCCGCCGTACAGGACCAACTGGGCCGCTGCTTGTTCGCGCACCTCAGGGAGAAGTACATGGAAGCCAGGGTCTCGATTCAGCATTGTACCGATAAGCTGGTCTCCGTTGGCGGGACATCGCAGTTGACGTACCACATGGTTGCGGAGAGCAGGGACAGGGCCTTTCTCGCCTTGCAGTTGGGAGCATCCCTGATGCATTGACCATGGCCGTGTTCTCTTCCCGAATCGGCCCGCCCGATTTGGGTCTGTGGCGCTACAGTGCGCATTTAGCGTTTCGTTTGTATGTGCGAAAAATTGTCCAAAAATTTATTAATTAGGCTTAAAATGTTCGTCTTGCAGAGTACAATAAAACTGTGTAATTAGTTTTTGATTTTATCTACATTTAATGCTTCAGGCATGTTATGACATTTTGATGTGATGGGAATCTTCTTTTTGCATAGTAAATTTGGGAGTGAAAATTTTGGATCTAAACAGGCCCCATATCCATGAATTGCATGTTATAGACTAATTTGGGCCGAGTGCTGACACCACTCATTTATTAGGTCATCGTCATGTAGCTATCTCTATCTAATTCTCTTTATGGATCATGATATAGACAAGGCCACAAATATGAAACTAGTGTTATGTGCTTTCGAACAGTTGTCTGGGCTCAAGATAAATTATCATAAGAGCGAGATCTTTTGTTTCGGGCAGGCTAAGGATAGCAAACAACAATATACAGAGATCTTCGGGTGTCAATCCGGGTCATATCCTTTCAGGTACTTAGGAATTCCAATGCATTACCGAAAATTAAGTAACTCGGATTGGAAAGTAATAGAGGACAAATTCAAAAAGAAATTAAGTAGTCGAAAGGTAAGCATATGTCTGTGGGAGGTAGGTTGGTGTTGATTAATTCTGTCTTATCCAGCCTAGTGGTGTTCATGCTGTCCTTTTTTGAGGTTCCAAAAGGAGTGTTGGAACGACTGGATTACTTTAGGTCTCGTTTCTTTTGGCAATCTGATGAACATAAGAGGAAATATAGACTTGCCAGATGGACTATGCTATGCCAACCGAAAGACACCGGGGGGTTAGAAATTAAAAACCTGGAGATCCAGAACCAATGCTTGTTGATTAAGTGGTTGTTTAAGCTTATTAATGAGGATGGCCTATGGCAACAGTTATTAAGAAATAAATATTTACGAACTCAGACTATCACACAGGTTGACCGTAGACAAGGGGATTCTCACTTTTGGTCAGGATTGATGAAAGTAAAACAAACTTTTATCAATATGGGTACTTTCCATTTAAATGACGGTAAACAAGTCAGGTTTTGAGAAGATAAATGGTTAGGAAACTTTACCATTAGTGATCAATACCCGTCCCTATACAACATTGTTAGGAAAAAGCATGATACAGTTGCTACGGTTTTGTCTAGGATTCCTCTTAATGTATCCTTTCGTAGGGCATTGGTAGGTCAAGACTTAAACTTATGGCACAACTTGGTTGGCCGTATATGTCATATTCAGTTGAATGACAGGGCAGACTATTTTAGATGGAGCTTAACACAGTCTGGTTGTTTACTGTTCAGTCTATGTATTTGGCTCTTATTACACATGTTAATGCACGGGAGTATAATACAATCTGGAAGCTTAAACTACCACTGAAAATAAAAGTGTTTTTATGGTACTTGAAACGGGGGGTTGTTTTAACGAAAGATAATTTAGCTAGAAGGAATTAGAACGGGAGTAAATTGTGCTCTTTCTGTTCACAAGAAGTCTATTCAGCATCTCTTTTTCGATTATCATATGGCACGTTTCCTCTGGAGAGTGGTGCATATAGCTTTCAACCTGCGACCACGAAGTAATGTAAATAACATGTTGCACAATTGGGCGGTTGGGGTGGGTAGTATGATTAAAAAACAGCTGCTAGTCGGTGCATCTGCTTTATGTTGGGCACTGTGGCTCAGTAGGAATGATGTGGTATTTGACAAATCTCTAATAAAAACTTATGTGCAGGTACTATTAAGAGGAAAGTATTGGCTCCGGTTCTGGGCGCAGCTACAAAGGCGTGAACAAGACAGGGATGCAATAAAGAAGGCATGTCAAACACTGGAGGTTTTGACAATGCGGTACTTCGCCCACCATGGATGGAGATTTAGCAATAGAATTACAGGCTAATGTATCTTCAAACTATATGGTGTGAGGTCGTTTTGTTTGGTTGAGTTAGCAGACGGAAGTGCTGCTCATTTGTAAACTTTGGCCGTAGCCCCTATGGTCAAGGCTGGATTAATTTCCATTATCTAAAAAAAATCTAATTATAAAGAAAGGATTGATTCAGCGGTACATCATAATTTTATAGAAAACCCCCTAATCTTTTATCTAATTATTATAAACTTGTTTTCAGCCCGTAAGTCTTGGTCCGTCACGGCGGCAAAACAGTTTTCGTCTGTCCAGCCGAGTACAAGTTGGTTTCCTGATTGCACACGAAAAGGATTATCTTCATGGTGCACCTCCTTTTTTCCTTCTCGATCTCTTTCCTAAATCGTATTCAAAGATAGTCCACCATCTATAAATCAACGGCTAGCGCTTGGACACGGGAACACGGCAATTGCGCTTGCACCGAGGAGGGACGTGGGGATGTCTAGACAGAGGAGGATCTCGTGGATGAGGTGGTTATCGCCGAGCACGAGTCCTGGACCACTGCTTTTATAGTTGCTAATCCGGCGTGATGCCGGCGGCTATTTGTTTTTCTTTTAGCAGTCACTATTAAGCACGAGCTGTGGAGCCCTACAGTTTGGTCGATATACCCCTGCCTGCATGTACTTGAGTTGCGAGCCGCTGCTCCTATCTTCTCTGATCCAGAGCCGCGTTGGAGACCGACAGGACCACGTTGTCCTACTCTATCATGCTAGGCCCCGGCTGCACTTCTCATAGCGCCGTGACATCCGACCAGCTCCAAAGCCCCGTCCGTCCTCTCTTCGCTTGGATTCTCATCTAGGGACGCTGCTGTGTGAGGACGTGCTATATGGGCACAATGTTGTCGGCATCAGCGTCATGCGGTTGTTGTTGGAATGTTGGGTGGGCGGCCAAGGCGAGGAGGGGTGTGTTGGGCACCGCGCTGTTGGTCTGGCATCAAGATTGGGCGCTGAGGAGGCTCATGACTCCTTTGTGAGGAGGTGCTAGCCAAAGATGATACCGGCGGTGTGGATGTGTCCATGCGGTGACCGACGTAGTGGTCGACTGGTGGTAGAGGAAGCCACCGGCGTTTGGCCTCAATGGAAAGAGAGGATGAGCAGCCAATGGATACGATAGGACATCAACATCGTCATCAAATTAAAGTTGAATACCTGAGTCATGGTGTCGCCTTCAGCCATGTTGATGCCCTATTATACTGCAGTAGTATGTCGCTGCCGGCGTGTGCATGAACCCAAACTTTAATGAGAGTGAGATGGGTCACTTGCCTTCCATGGCCAAGTCCCCGACCTAGCTGCCTGTTACAGAACTCCCCATGCAGCATAGCAGTTGATTCCCTTTCCTGTCGTGCAGTATGCAACCCCTTAATGGAAAAGCTTGTTGATGTCTCGATCTGTTCGGCACTACAACTTGAATCCTGCCTGTTTGTGTGATTGCTTCACATGTGTGTGCGGTGTGCCTGTGTGGTGAAGGCATGAAGACGAGGATGAGCAATATCCGAGGGCTGAGCATTGAGGTTGTTTTGGAGTCAAAACCATTAATACTCTTATATTTTATTTCTTTTGTATTTATAGTATGACAATACATTTATATGAACTTCATTCGTAGCAACGCACTGGTATATTTGCTAGTCTATCTATACTATAAGGATCCAGACCTACCCACCCCTCACAGAGGACCCACATGTCAGGTCCAACGGTGGAAACGACGTGGAAAGTTTTTCAAAAACGATGTTTCTAAAGAGTTTTTGCCCGTTTTGGCATTACTTTTCTCACCATAAAATTTCTTACCCACCTCGTATACCCACCAATCAAATAGTCTAAAGGACTACACGACGGTAAGCACCTGAATAATTTCAGGACTCAGATGTGCACGGTTCGGCATGGAAACAGACTCATGCACGGTTATATTACGCTTCCGTCGCTTCACGTGTTAAGGGCGGGCACTCGTCACGTATATATATGTTAATTGTGGCCGCCGACGACTTCTTGTTTTCCCATCGTAAATTATTCTTTCATCACGGACCAGGGATCAACGTTCAGGTTTGTTAATTGTGGCCGCCGGCGACTTCTTGTTTTCCCATGTAAATTATTCTTTCACCACGGATCAACGTTCAGGTTTGTCGAGGACAGCGGCAGCCGGACAGGAGTGAATCTCGTCAGCATTGTTGGGGACGAGCTCAGGGTATGCATTGTTCTTCTCTTCACTATCTAATGGATAACACAGATGTGACACACAAAATCAAATCATCATCTAGGAAGAACTCAAGGAAAAGATCGATTTCAGAGATAGATAAATTTTTTTAATTTGCTCGGCTTTCCGATTACATGCATGGAGATTGAAGTCTGTTCTGTTAGAGCGGGAGCAAGATTCCGGCTGCTTTGACCAAACGTACCTCCGGGATATCATACTGCACTTGGTGATCGCCGGCCACAACACCACCGCGGGACCCTGGCCTTGTTCCTCTACGTGCTATGCAGGAACAAGGTCATCCAGGACAGGATAGCACAAGAGGTGCGCGCCGCCGCCACGGGCGACCACGACGTTGGCGTCGATGAGCTCATCGCGTTACATGAGTGGATCCTTTTGAGGTGGATGAAATGCAGTATGTTATCCTTTTTTTTAGATGACACCATACAATTCGTTCATGCATTTTTGAATCAGAAATCTAAGAGCTCACACATTTTTTATTATAAAATTGTGTGAGCGTGCCTACGTCGTGCTCCGGCTCCTAGATAACAGTTCCCTGGGTAGCGCGACCGACACGACGACGACGTACAGGGTGGCCATCCTCGACGGTGATGGGAACGTGGCGTACATCTCCGCCACGAAACTACGGTAGATCGATTAGTTTTATTGAAGTTACTATATTTACATACCTAGGACTTATAGATGCATGGAATCATTAGAAAATTAGTACGGTGTGGTTTTCTTGGCCCGTCATATTCGAAGAAATTCTGATCGTCGGTCGGGATGGTTTGTTTGTTTTCGTATTCCTTATTTATCCACTAGGACAATCTGGTTGGTTCTTTGCGCCGAGTTTTGGTGTAGCAGCGATATTTCGATTCATCCTTTCTTTCAAGGATTTCATAATTGGACGTTGAACCCATTTCAAATGATGGGAGTTGCCAGTCTCGGTTCTAACCAAGGTGGTATTTTTGTCAATGCTTGGAGTCGATGGATTTGAAGATCTTCAGTTGGTCAACGACAGAGAAGAAGTTGGCATCAAACTTAAGGTGGTTGAAAGTGCATCTAGGCACTTAATTGTTTTGGTGATTTTGGATGACACCATGATTTGTAAACTAACTTGTTTGCTTAAGAATATGAGCAGGGATTTATTCTTATTGATATTCATGTAATATATTTGTTGATAAGAATATGCGCTCTCTATTGGTTTAAATAACATGTAAGCGAACAAGTGAATGTGATCCCATGACACAAAAGGTGACAATGACAAGTGAATGAAAGAGACAAAGGAGATAAGGATTTATGTGTATTGATTGGTCTCATTTAGAAGAAGCTTGTGAAAAGATATTGGGACAATTTATTTGAAGAATTTGGGATTTCTTTGGACTCGGTCCATAGCTATGCTTGCATAGAGAATGAGGCATAAGCTTATAGTTTGCAAGTGATCTCATATGGATAAAGGCTTATGGACAAGTCATATGGTATCAATGATATAGAAGATCATATTGGACATATCATTGGTTTAAATTAAAGACATGGATTTCAATATGGTATTCATGATGATGCAATACAAAGTGGATCTCAATGTGGCTAGATATGGTGAAAGGGATTGAGTTAGATGGCAGTGTCCAGGTACCAAGCAAAGAGAAGGGCAAGTTGCTCTTGTAGCCGAGGGACTTTGCTAGGGTGAAGACTAGCATCATAGTTTGGTCTCTATGCACTAATCAAGCGTTACGAGTGAAGATATGCAATGCGTCTAATTCTTCTAGATCATATATATTGGAAAGGCTTATGAATTAGTCCATACACTTGGAAACTCTAAGCCTAGATCAAGTGGGATTTGCTCAAGCAAGAAAAGAATGTTGAAGCCCTCAAAGTGAGAATAATCATGTATGGCAACATCGAAGACATAGAAGCTCAAGAGGAAGATTTATTTGCTATTTAATTTCTTGAGTATAGGAATGCCGTACTATCAAGAGGGATGCAACATTAGTTGATTGACAACACCAAAAAGTGCTCAATAGATCAACCCTTGTGAGATAGCCTTGAGAGTGTAGTATTTGGGACTGTGTGCTGTCAGGACCCAAACCAGTCTGACCGGTTTGGGAAACCGGTCTGACCGGTTTCCAACGGCTATAACGGCTAGTTTGGGAGTTTGGGGTATTTATACCCCTTGGCCCTCTCCTTTGAGGGCTGCTGGTTCCCTTGCCTTCCTTGCACGCCTAGAGCCTTCCCAAGCACCAGCAAGCTCTCCCCAAACCTCTCTTTGTGAGAGTTGATTGATTCTATCAATATCTTTGGATTTGGGTTGAGAGAGATATTGTGTGTGAGCTAGAGAAAGCTTGATAGAGCTAATTGCAACAGCAAAGAGTGAATCCATAGCTTGAGCACTTGCGGTGAAGTCTAGCAACCATTGAAGCATTTGTTACTCTTGGAGGTGAAGCCTCCTAGACGGCTAGGCGTCGCCGGTGAGCTATCTTTTATTTTGTCGTGATTAGATTGAGCCATGGTTCTAGCAACCATTGAAGCATTTGTTACTCTTGGAGGTGAAGCCTCCTAGACGGCTAGGCGTCGCCAGTGAGCTACCGTGTTTGTGGTAAACCGCGGATCATTTGTATAGGCCTTGCCTCCTTCGTAGAAAAGGGTCAAAAGCTAGTGGAACCGAGGAAAGTGGCTTGGAGTGGATAAGCCCGCCTTTTGTAGGCCCTCAACGGAGAGTAGGATTCACCTTGTCTTTGTGACGGCCTTTGTGGCATTGGTGAATCCGAACTTCGGGAAACAAATCATCGTGTCTCTCTATTGGTTTGCCTCACAAGTTCAATTCTAGCATTTATATTTGCTTCCGCTTCGATCTACTTGGTTGTGCTCTACTTGTGTGCAGGGACTTTGTGAACCAGCTAGAAATCATCTACAAGAGCTTCACAACAAGTTTGGTTTGTGCTAGAACTCGTAGAGGGGATATTTGCTGATTTGTGTGTTTCTGCCACAAACCGGTCTGACCGGTTTGGTAAACCAGTCTGACCGCTTTTCTACTGGATTTGAGTTCACCGTGCAAAACCGGTCTGACCGGTTTGGGAAACCGTTCTGTTGTACTGATTGTGTGAAAAAGTTTGTAATTTGCAGATTCACCTATTCACCCCCCTCTAGGTGACATCACGGTCCTTTCAATTGGTATCAGAGCTTGGCCTCACATCCAAGCTTAACCGCCGTGAGGAAAGATGTCAATTTCGTGTGAGGTAACCTATGAGCCACTAGCTAGTGACGGCTCAAATTACTCCACTTGGTCCGCTCATGTACTTAATGATCTTAGGACTATGACTCCTACTCTTGAGCGGGTTGTGGTTGAAGGCATCGATCGTCCTAGTGTTGATTGGGATATTTCCAATCCAACCGAAGACGAGATGGATTGCCTTCAACTCAACGCTTGTGTTGCTAACTTCTTGTTTGGTGTTATGAGCAAGGAAATTAAAGAAATAATCCTAGAGGATGCAGCAACTCTCTTTGATGCTCATCTCATTTGGGCTCAAATGGAGAGATTATTTGCATACACCAAAAGCGACAACCAAGTGTAAACAAGAGCCATGTCTCATGAGGAGTGCTCTACATAAGCAAAGACATGCACTGAGCCTCATGAGACCACCACCAAGGAGCCACAAGATCAAGATGGCTCAGCTGCCGACTCTCTGCCAAAACCCCGTATTTGTCGTAGTTGTACCTGCACAAGTGACACTCACCAAAACTCGTGGAACTAGAAAGGTGGTCGACGCCGCGCAAGCAAAATCTCAAGCTCAAGAGCTGTGACACCCTTCCTTGAAGAGGTGTCTCAGTGCTTCATGGCCAAAGACGACAAGAAGGACGAGGATGCAAAAGATGCGGCTATTCAAGCTCTCACCGAAGAGCTTGAGAAAGTCAAACTCATCAACCTCTCCTTGGTTTGTAAGTATGATGCCGTGGTCGATGATTATGCTCATGCTATAGACTCACTCACATTTGTTGCTTCTCTTGACAAAGAAAATCAAATGCTTAAGCAACAACTGGGCTCGCTCACTAGTAAGCATGAGATCCTACAATCCCTCATTGGCATTGTGATGCCCCAAGGCTTTTGAGAATCATATGCTTCACTAGAGATAGCTCATGAGGTTGTAGTTACATCGGTAAAATATTTTGAACCACAACCTCACATATGCACATGCTCTCAAATTCAATATAATTTATCATGTGCTAACCCTTGTTGCTCTCAAGCAAAACGATCTTGGTATGATGAAGTATGTGTAGAGTCTTGTGACGACCTAGTTGCAAAAGAAAATGAAGAACTCAAGCAAGAGGTGGAAAGACTCACAAAGAACTTGACAACTCTCAAAGGCAAGAGTAATGCACAACCTTCTCAAGATAACCGTGAATCCATGGTGAAGAAGCTTGAGAAGGGAACAACCGTGCAAAGCTCTTGCATATATCAAGTCAAGTCCAATACAAGCCAAGATCAAGCCGAAAAGAACAAGAAAACTCACATCAAGTGCTCCATCAAGAAAGAAGACAAGCCAAAGCTCTCCAAAAGACAAAGAAATATGGAGAAAAGAAGATGCTTTGTGTGTCTTGAGAAAGAGAAGAAGGCAACAAACATCAAGCACAAGACATGCTTCTCATGTTGGGAAAAAGGACATCTCGGTAAAGATTGTCCTAATGGTAAAATTCCCAAACCCGATCGTATCCACTCTAACAATTTGAAGCTTGGGAAGATTCCAAATGCCTCTCGTGCCTCTAAGGTGATTTTCCCTCCAAAGAATGGCACAAGAGCTATTTGGGTCCCTAAGCATATTGGGACTAACATTGTCGCACCCAACATGAGTTGGGCACCAAAGCATGCTTGATGAGATTGTAGGGACAAAGGGATGCATTGGAGGCTTGGCTCAAAGAAAATCTTACATGATCAAGTGGCAAGCCAAGAAAAGTTGTTTCCACTCCATACTCTATTCCCAATGTCATCTCGGTAACTTTGAGCACAACTTGTTTAAGTTTCGGTCACTAATACCTTTTGTAGGATCAAGTGTTTCTAAGCTTCAACTCCTGAAACATTTGATAGTGACTTAAACTACTTTTTGAAAAATCGATCAACATATGCTATGTGGTGCTTTTAATCGCTCTCTAGTGGAGCAATATTGTGTCAATTATGCAGGAAATCAATCCCCGGTGTCTTGGAACTCAAATATGACCATATAGCTATGCTCCATCAAAAATTTCCGCCCAAATACCGGAAAGTTCCGTCGCATTTACCGTAAATTTCCGCCAAAGACCGGAAATTTCCGACGGGAGGCAACTTCTGGCAAAACCGGTCTGACCGGTTTGCCAAACCGGTCTGACCGGTTTGGCCCAGAATGTTGCATTTGGCCTTGAGTGCAAAATGAAGATATATTTGAGTCATTTCTTTGGTATATCATCTTTGGCATATGTACACTGTGCATGTCTCATATTGTCTACATATGATGCACATATCTAGGGGGAGATTATTTCAATATTTGTGTCCTTGAGACTAACATTTTCTTTTAGTGAACTTGTAGTCTCAATGGTGAGAGAATACTTCTCTCAATTGGAGTTGTCAAATCATCTTGTGATTCATGACGGTAACATGATAGTCATTCTCTTCATGAATCTTGATCTCAATTTGTGTTTTGTCAACTCAACATAATATAGCATTGAATTCCTTAAAATGGTTTAATCTTTCAAATTAGTGCATATGAATCCCTGCTAATCTCAAAAGCACTAAAATAAGGAATTTGATCTATATTGTGTAACTTCATAATTAATGACCTATGTTTTCATGCTTTATTTCAAAGTCATTGATTATGAAATCATGTGTTGTGCACATTAACGTTTTCTCTCTATGTTGATCAATTGGTTTATATCATGAGAGAATTCAAAATTGAAAATTTTGCACAATACATTCTACTAGAGGCCAAGGTATGTTTTCTATGAACTAGTATTTACCTTGTGCATCTAGGCTTTTTGTCATGCTAGTGTGTGCATTTGCATGCAAGTATATTGAGTTTTGTGCACCAATTAGATATTTGGTTGACACCTTCTTAACAATTGACTTTGTGTTAAATATTGTTTATGTGAGGTATCAGCCAAATATACTAACATGGTCTATAACTCAATATAAGTGCATGTACTTGCGTGAAATAGGATAGTTTTTGAAAAATCCAACTAGCATGATAGGTTGTGTGATTTTGAAAAGTATTTGACTTTTGGTCTTTTGACCATTGTCGATCTATTTGTGACTATAGTTAACTTTGATTGATTGATGGCTAGTCACAAATAGTGAGATTTTCTCAAGTCCATAAAATCTCTATCTATCTATCTTTTCCCATATCTTTTGGAAGAAACGAAAGAAAATGGACTTATTGGAAACCCTATCTCTTATATGGAAAACCTTGAGATATTGGAGATATTGTTCATCATATATTTTCTCAGGTCAAGTGAACAATCCTTGGAGCTTAATTCCACAAAAATTGGACAAGTGCCAACTGCCTGGGTGAAACCGGTCTGACCGGTTTGGCCAGGGCAGCGGGCCCACGTGGATTTACTGCCATCCCGTGATTCTCTCTCCTTCCCTCATCCATTCACCACGCCCCTCATCTCTCTCCTCGAGCTCTCACCATGAGAAACGCCCCCATGACGATTTGAAGATTCAACCAAGGAAAAGTTGATTTCTCTTCGGATTTGGAGTGCCCCAAGGCTGCTAGATTGGTTCCCTCCCAATCTTTGATCAGAAAATCCTTTTTCCCGTCGAGTTCTTGGGTCTCAAGGTATTCAAATCTTCCCATCGCCCGATCTACTCATTGGATGAATATCTTTCGAAACCCTTTGGTAGAACATCCTCTGGCATGTCTAGGAACCCTTCCCTAAGAGATGAATCAATTTGGTTGGCTAAATTTTGTGGACCGACGATTTGTGCCCTCAGTGCACAAACCGGTCTGACCGGTTTGGGCAGTGAAGGCCCAAGTCCCTGTTTTGCACCGTGTTGGCTCACATATGGACTAGGGATATCATCTTTATCAATCTCATATCAATATCTTGATCATGCTCTGTCTAGATTGGTCACCAACCCGTTTTGTCTTAGCGCAGGCAAAACCGGTCTGACCGGTTTGGCTCTGAGCTGACCCAAAACTTGTTGGATGCTCTCATGTTGATCAAATCTTTGTCAATCTTTTTCTGGGGACTTATACCATTCTTTGCTATCTTGTGAACCCAGGAAGGACAGAAAATATGCCAAAGGGGCCTCATGCCGATCGAGTCAAAAAGGGGCGTGTTGGCACTCCTTACGGCCTACAGGTAAATCCGCAAGCGGACGGATACCGATGTAGCTTTCACCCGGGAGTATTCCAAGGTATCGATTTCCACGGGGAACGAGAAGTGTACTAATCCTAAACTAAGTTGTCCTAGGTAGATGGTGTGGATGAAATGGAATGGATGAGATGGATCATGACAACAAGGAGAGAAGAGAAGAGGTAAGACGGTAGAGAGGGTACGGGTCGATAAAGGTATTCTACCGATTGATTGAGCAGATCAGAGGATACAGATAGATACTTGCTTCGGGACTACAGAGCCTCCGACACACAGAAAGGGATGAGAAGGGGTGCCGGTTACCCTGAACCTTGGGTCCTAAGACACCGGAACTAACGTGATGGGCTACGAAGACCGAAAGGGCTGTCACCACCTTACGGCTACCACCTCCATTGCGACGGGCAGAAACTAAGGTTACTGGCAAGTCTAGGAACCACTCCTACACTAGTCAATAACTACTTATCTCCTATAGCAAGATAAGCACCCAAGCTAAGCAACCAGTATACAGTTATACCAATCAACTAAGCATTGAACGAAGAACGAGACAAGTATATAAATGTAAGAACTGAATGCTCAATTAATCAAAAAGAGATACAAGAGTTACCAGACACGACTCGGATGTTACTCGAAGTGAAGCCGCATCCATAGAGGTGTACGCATAGGGTCGTATTAGGGGGTATGACAGGGGAAGATGGTGGCTTCTGGCTTTGAATCTAGTCTTTCCCCGATCAAAGACAAATCTCCGTGACACTTTCCTATCGACCCCAAGATAAGATGAGATAGGGATATGATGAGTATGGATGTTAGGAGTAATCCCTTTGAAGTCTTGGATTGAGTGTCCAAAGACTGACCAATCTTCCTCCAGGACCGTGAAAGTCTGTTGGGTTTCAATGTCAGAGAGCTGGTCACTGATGGTCACTGGAGTGTGTTCATCCTTAAAGAGGGAAGCACACTTCAATCCAGAGAGAAGAGGCTTAGGCTCGATTGGAGGATGAATGTCTTCTTCCTCCATAAGGAATTGGGCATCTTCTTCTAGGAAAGGTTGCTCTAAGTCTATCAAGGATGTTGACATGACCTCCTCTTTAGGATCAGGATCGGGCTCCGCCTCTATAGATGTGTCCAACGAATTCAGTTTGGGGTGGAGCAGCGGCCAAGGCACCCAGAGCATCTCCCTCCTAGATTCGGGCGCAGGATGGCGGTTCGACCGAACCAGGGGGTTTGGCCGAACGTAGGATCGACCGACTTGGCCACCAGGGACTAGGATGCAGCCTTGGGAGGCGGTTGCCATCCTGGGGTCGGTTCGGCCGAACTGGGGCCTTCGGCCGAACTGGGCTGGAAGCCCGGGCCGACCCCCCGGCACCGCCTCTGGTCTTGGACCCTCCTGGGCTGCCTTCTGCTGATGTGGATCGTTTTGTGTAGGCCCAGGATGACATGTCGGTGCCTCAGGATGTGTTGGCGGTCGTCCACATGTCGTACATCGTGTCCACTTAGTCATCGGTGACGTGGACGGCTCCCGGTGGCTTGTACGGCTAAGGGGGGTAACCGGCCGAACGTGTCGTTCGGCCGAATCGGTCATTTCCGACCCCTATAGCACGTATTTCTCGTTATCGTACCTGCACAAGCGACACTCACCAAAACTCGTGGAACTCCATTAGAAATAAAACCTAACTACATGGAATGTTGCATAGTCTCTCATTTATTCCCGCGTATTGGTGGTCGAATTTGGGTTGTAACGACCGCCAACAACACTACCCTCGCTTCACTAGGGACCAAATGAAAGACGAAGGAGCACCAAATCAGCAAGTAAATGAAGAAAAACATGATGATGTAAGTATAAAAGGGCTATATACATTTACTTGAATCCAAATATGTATACATAATTGAAAAATTGAATTATGTATAGATTGAAAAGAAAGGTAAAACCATCAAGGATGAAGCTGATGAACTGCGGAACCATCTACAGCTTGCCCTGGTAAGCATCTTGGATCTTTATAATAACTGCTGTGAATCAATAGTAATAGTATGAAAATAGATAAATGCACAGGCATTAGTTGAGCTAGTCGAGAAGCCTGGAGACGCCAAGCTGTCAGCTAGGATTCACGAGCTAGAAGCCGACTGGGCCGCCAAGTGCGATGAACTTGAAAAGGTGTAAGCCGAGCGTCAAAAAGAAAATGACTGGCATGAAAATCAATACGCGAGTCTTCTTGAGCTGAAAGAAAGCCTTGATGGTCGGGTCACAAGTTTGACCAAAGAGAACTCCAGTAAGTACTCGCATCACAACCGTTAATAATGAAGTAATTGAATTATTACTGATAATGTATTTGATTATATGCAGATTTAAAGAAAAAACTGAGAACTGAAGAAAGCAATACCACTAGTTGGTATAATTTGTCGCAGCAGCAAGCAGAGGAGATCCAACAGCTTAAAGACTCTATTGCCGCAAAAGATGAAGAGTTCAAGAAAGAACATAAAATCAGAGTGGATATGGAGAAACAAATCGCAGGCTCCTTGGAGTTAGCGCAACTAAAACAGAAAGAAGTGGACGACTTCGTCCAAGAGCGCAAAGATCTCCAAGAGGCAATGGAGCCTGTGTTTGAGTTGCTTGCTGCAGGATCAGAAATCTTATCGTTCCTGGAGCGTGTGCGTCAAGTGCTAGAGCAGATTGGAGAATTCTGCAAGGCAACTTTGAAGGATTGTACCAATAAGGTACTAGCTCTGTTTAAGGCGCACAATCCAGCGGCAAAGCTTGAGCTAAAATATCTGCCAGCAGGGACAACAGAAGAACAATATGAAGTACTTGTAACTGAAACAGAGCTCATGGCGGAAGAGTTTGTAAATTCGCTGCAACAATGTTAGAGAAAACAATGTAATGAACAATGTATTGCTACTAAAAAGTCCTTATGCGACTGAATCGCATGTTTACTGGTGTTAGTGGAAAGCCAGTAATAATTGGAGAACTGTCTAAAAAGCAACCGCTGATGCTAGAAGTAAGTAGTCTTGATACTGAAGTAGTCGTATCATGAAGAATCACAAATATTAATTGTGTTTTGAATGCTGCAGGATGAAACACCATCACTTCTAGCCGAGCAGGAGTGGGCAGAGCTTGAAAAGAGTTCATCGGAGAAGTCGACGAATTATGTCGAGCACGTCTAACCGGGGATACCCCGAGGAGTAGATTTGCGAGGGTCTCGCCGAGTTCTAGGAACGATGGTGCATGAACAACACAATTTAGACAGGTTCGGGCCGCGAATAGCGTAATACCCTACGTCCTATATGGTTGATTGTATTTCGTGTCCCTTTTGGAGGGGTCCCTGCTCCGCCTTATATAATCTGGGGAGCAGAGTTACAAGTCGGTTACAACATCCTAGTCGTATACAACCTGGAGTACTACAACAGAATACTTTGGGGAGTCTCCTACCAGCATACGACTAGTTTATCTAATCAACTACGCCGTCTTGTACCATAGCCGACTAGTTTAAAGTAGTCGGATCAAACATTCCTTATCGAGTAGTTTAATCCTTGGATGAGTGGTTCTAGGGATCCTGGTCCCACAAGCCCCCGAGCATCTTGCGCCTTTGCTTCAAGTTTTGAATCTGTCTTCGAGTAATTGGAGCTAAACCCAAGACGCTCAGAAACCTTTATCTTGAAATAATTTCCATTGGAGTGCATCTTCTGATGCACCCAATGGGTGTAGCCCCCGAGCCTTCGAGTACTTTTTTTTTTAAAAGTAGTCGGAGGTTCAAAAGCAGTCTTCAATCTTCGAGTAGTTTCAATGGTGTGCGCCGAATAGGTGCACCCATTGGGTATAGCCCCCGAGCTTCGAGTAGTTTCATGAAAACTAGTCGAAGGTCAAAAGATCATTATTCCTTAAATTTCGGAAATTAAATCCCTGATTATCCGCTAGCAGCCCCCGAGCTTTAAAGCAAATGTATTTGGTTTAAAGATTAGAGTAAATCTCCTGTAATTTGTTGCCAAACTGAAAATATCCGCATTCGTCGTAAGTGAACGGATTTAGAAAGTTATCCCGTGAAAATCGGCGGGAAAATAGAATGTGAAGAGGATATCATTGCCAACTTACAAGAAACATTTGACAATCTCAGGAAATTTCGCTGGAAGCTCAACCCGACTAAATGTGTCTTTGGCGTACCCACCGGAAAACTACTCGGGTTCATTGTAAGTCACAGAGGCATTGAAGCTAACCCCTTGAAGATCACGACTGTCCTTAACATGAAAGCCCCGAAGAGCATCAAGGAAGTACAGAAGCTTACAGGGTGCATTGCGGCACTCAACAGGTTTATCTCAAGACTTGGAGAGAAGGGCCTCCCTTTCTTCAAATTGCTTAAAAAGCAGGACAATTTTATATGGACGGAAGAAGCCAACCAAGCCTTTGAACAACTCAAAGCCTACTTGACTACTCCGCCGGTACTCGTCGCTCCCGTCAAAGGTGATCATTTATTTTTATACATTGCAGCTTCTACACATGTGGTCAGTACGGTCATCGTGGTCGACGCAAGGAAGAGGGCCATGTATTTCCAGTACAGCGGTGACTACAATGTGGAATTTCATCATGTTGTTCGTGACTACAATGTGGCTGCTGATGCTCTATCCAAGCTAGGCTTACAATGCGCGGATGTCCCAGCAGAAATCTTTGTTCACGAGTTGCATCAGCCATATATCAAGGAGCTAGCACCCGACGATACTACTACAACCCCCCCCCC
>OAMR01000045.1:1893028-1918855 GCA_900205405.1 Echinochloa crus-galli
GATGACGGATTCCCGACCGCAGAGCATCTTTTGCCGAATGCTTCGAAGATGCCATATCACCGTATGTGCGAGTTTTTTGCATTGCAGGCTGAGGATTCTGCTGAATTAGTTGACCATTTTCATCCTTGGTACCAGAAGCTCCAGTTTCAAGAGTCCCTTTACCATGAGCTTTTTGACCTGCTGTTTGAACATTGAAGTATGTTGGGCCACCAAGTTGCCCATATGTTTGCTCGAAAGGCTTATCCACTTGTTGACCAAAGATGCTAACCATTATATGTCGAAAACTATTCAAGAATGTAGCATTGTGATTGGTCATTGTGTCCCCCAGGGCCTTGTACAGCAACCTAGAGAACTTCTCTCTTTCTTCATCTTCAGTGAGATCAAACTGTCCAGGTAGTAGAACTCTTGGTAGGTCTAACTTGAGAAACGGTGCACCACTTCTATTTTAGCAAAAGACAATAGACACTTCTTGATGAACTGTTCTGCAGCAGTCTTCACCATTTGTTGATGTTCTTCAAACAATTCTTCAAGAGTGATGTCCATATCAAGAAGAACAAACTTTATAGCTTTATACCTGAGAGGCTGCTTCTACTGTATCTGTGGACAAGAGTATTGGTGAACTCTTTGAGCTTTTCTCCAAGGGCTTTGCTGACCCTCTTTGGTTCCCTTATTTTGATAATGACAACCTCACTCTTCCTTGTGAGTTCCAGTCAATTTTCCCTGAAACTGACAAAGGAAGAAAATGTTTAGATGAAAACCTGGAACGTGCCGGCTGATACCAGACAGTTCCATCTCTACGGCTTACAAAGCCAATTTTGATCGATATATAGCTATAAACAAGCTATCTGTCAGCAATTTAAACATTCATTACATAATCGGCAAAGCATGTAAGAAGTACATTGCTGACCATCAATCCACCGCATGATATACTCTAAACGTGGAAGGCTAGAAGCATTCATTATTTAAAACAAAGTTACGAACATGTTTTCACTCATTGAGGGACTGCCGAATACGGCTAGATAGCCGATTCGGGTTCCATGAAGAAGGAACAAGCTTTGTCGATGTTGATAGACCTATCAGATCGATTTCGAGCTCTAATCCATCGGATGATTAGTTCTAAAACGACCCAAAAACCTGCATCTACCGCATGATACCCGGCTCTGTCAAGATCCATACAAAATCAACAAGTTTGAACCCGCGACACGTGGCAATCTAGATTGACTTGAATTCGGCTATGTAGAGAAACGTGATTTCTTCATGCAATCCGATATCACTATTGCTCGTTTGTTTTGATGTGCAACGTCTCTGTGATACAATTTTGACATGCCACATGTCATTGTGAATATTCCCCACAATAGCATGGGAGGCGGATGTGTGCATGAGCTAACTCGCAAATGACACTCCAATGTGCCGAGGGTCCCAGGGTCACCGCATGACTCATGATTTAACAAAGAAGCCTTCTCATACCAAGCTTAAATCCACCGCATGATACTAAGCATGATACAAGGTTGTCGATACTTACGGAGGTCGATGGATCGATGATTCCCCTCGAAGAACTCGACGACACGACTAAAGACTCGAAAGTTGGCGCAAGGCCGGTTTGTTGTATGATTGTTTGATTCCTATTACAATCACCATGGGTCTATATTTATACCCTGGTTTCGACACAATTCCTAGTCGATTACGATTACAAATGTTTATTTCCAAAGAAATACGTCGAAGCGCCGTATTCATCTCATACTCTTCACCAAATCGGCTTCTTCCTTATATTCAATCCACATCATCACGCTTTCCCGAATGCTTCTGTTTCCAACTGTGGAACAGTTCCTTTGCCGAACGATGATGCCTATTGGCTGGGGCAGACCTCTGGCTTGGTGGATGAGTCTGGCAACCCAACTGGTGGTCTTTTTGGGACAGCCGTAGCAACAATGGGGATGCTTAGCACAGCAGGGTATGTTCTCACCATGGACATGTTTGGTCCTATAGCTGACAATGCTGGTGGTATTGTTGAGATGAGCCAGCAGGTATTATCACTCACACGTTTCTTTTGTAGTTCAAACCTCTTTTATAGGTCATAGCAAACAATATGTATTATTTAGTACTTCTACCATTACGAAAGTTTGAATCGTTTCATCGTACGAATAAAAGAAAAAAACATTTGAAAACATCATGTACTTTTTTTCTTGCTATAACGACCACAAGTAATTTAACAGCTTAGCATTTGTCTCATGTTTATGTATGGGTGTTGATATTCTTTGTCATGGTTAATCATCAACTCTGATTGAATACTGATGCAATGGTGCAGCCTGAAAGTGTGAGGGAAATCACAGACGTTCTAGATGCTGTAGGCAACAGAACGAAAGCTACTACGAAGGGATTTGCCATAGGGTCAGCAGCACTAGCTTCCTTCCTTCTGTTCAGTGCATATATGGATGAAGTAGCTTCTTTTGCTCAATTTCCATTCAAAGAGGTATGCAATGCACATTATCATGCCATGCGGTAAACCGAGTTTATGTGCTGGTGATGGTGAGGGAGGGGCGACTACGGATACGGCGGCTCACCCTGGCTCCGGTGAAGTCACCGAACGACGACGAGCCTAGGTCTTCCGTCTCTACGCCGACGGAAGATCTCATCGTTGCAAGGGAGTGCATGCATCGCACCGCGGCGGTCATGCAGGCAACATCGACAAAGGCAAGGGGAGGTGTTCATGGTGTTGAGGTGTCTGGATCAAGGTTCTGGGCGATTGGGAGTGACTCTGATGTTGAGAGTGAAATCCAATCGTGCGGATCAGAGGAGTCCATTGAATCCATTACCTCGCCGGAGCTTCTCGCGAGAGCGCAGCTAGCTGGTTTCTCTCGTGCCCAGGTTTATCAAGCCGAGGCGGAGTTGAATGTTACACCACGAAGAAGGAAGGCCGGCCATGGGGCACTTGCACATCAGATCATTGGCGCGATTCAGCAGCGTCACTCAGGCGGCGAGTCGTGGCAAGGTCCTTTGCCGGTGCCTCGTGTTTCGCCGCCACTCACGATCGGCGATGCCCTGGCGAGAGCCAAGGTAAGAACAAGTTCTTCCAGTCACACATGTAAATCCTTGGCTCAACCCTGGAGGTCCCGGCCATCTTCTCCGATGAGGCAACAGCTGTTCCGGGAGGAGGGCGATGGGCGATCCGATTCTGGCGATCGCATCAGGCGTGAATCAGCTAAGTCTTCCTCTGCGGCACGGCAATCGCCGGCGTCGGAGACGGTGACGAGATCCGGTAAATCTGGGACGGCGTCGATTCAGCCGGTGATTTCAAATTCAAAACAGCATGTGTCACGGTGTGGGCCGACCATCGAGGATGGCTCGAAACGCAGGCCCATGCGATTCTGCCTCAGCCCATCGGTGCCGTACCGGCCTACCGAGGGCCTTGTGGCTTTCTTCGCGAGAACGGGTACGACACCGGGAAACCCTAGAGCGCCGCACGCAGACGCAACTTCCTGTGCGCGATCGTACGTCGAAGTAGCCAAGGGAGGAATGGAGTCCGGCGGATGAGGTGCGGCGAACCGAGGAGAAGGGCAAGCCGGCGGACAGGGAGGGTTGTTCGGTCGTGGAGGCTTCCAACCGAATTTCCATCCCGGCCGCGGAGGTTTTGGAGGCAATGGAGGCAATTACACTGGTCGTGGTGGCGGCCGGTATGGTGGTGGCGGTCATGGGGGACGCTACGGCTATGGTGGCGGTGGAGGTCGATACAATGGTAGTGGTGGTGCTGGTCGTGGAGGCAATGGAGGCAGGCACAACAACAATGGTGCTGGTAATCTTGGACGTGGTGGCCATGGCGGCCTTCCACGGACGGGGAACATAGGACAGGCACCTGGTGGTTTTGGCAACATACCCGCGTCCAACCAGCCATCGTCTGATCCTGCGGCTCAAGCTACAGCGCTGATGACACAGATGGGGGCGGGCGCACCTCCTGAGCAAGTAGCACAGGCTGCTCTTCTCTTGCAGCAAGCCTTCACGTTGATGCAGGGCAAAGGGACAGTGGGAGCTCCAAACAGGGAGGCAGTGCCCAAGGGGCCGAAGGCAGCAGGAGCAACTAAACAATCTGGAGTTGTTGATGTGCCTGAATCATCGGATGCAGGGGCCATGAAAGCTTCAGGAAAACAGCCATACTGCTATAGGTGCTACACAAAAGGCCATCCACTGACGGAGTGTACAGCGGAATTGTTTTGCGAGATATGTGATAAGAAAGACCATATGAAGGCACGATGTCCGAGATATAGAGCAGATAAACCTATGGCTCTTGCTGTTGGCTATGCGATTGATGCTCTTGGTTTCTACTATATCCCAGCGCCTCACAGTCACAGGCAGAAGGCGGAGTCGAAGTCGGGGATAATTAGAGGCACTGGGAGCTCTCTTTTTGTGGCCAATGTGACGTCAGAATTGGAGCGTTTAGTTCCTGGACAGTGGCAGTGGGGGTACAGGAAATTGGCTCCAATACTTTCAAGGCCATGTTTCCAACGCGTGCTGATTTAAAGAGGATGGTGGAGTGGGGGGTTTTACACACAAAAATCCCCAACACAACAATGATTATTGAGGAGGCAGGAGGTGGTGAAGTGAAGTTTGAGCTAACTAAGATCTGGGTGCAGTTTACTGGGCTTCCAGAGGATCTTAGAGAATATGAGATCATATGGGCAGTTGGTTCGGTGCTGGGGGTACCAGGTGAGGTTGATATGACTTTTACCAGGAAATATGATAGGTGCCGTGTACAGGTATCTGTCTTGGACTCAAACATTATTCCCCAGTTTATTGACATAGCCATTGGTCAGTCAATGTATGGCCTGCAGTTTATGGTGGAGACTAATATGGATGGTAATAACCCACAACCAATGGATATGGATTCTGGTGAGGGTGATGATGAGGATATGGATGGGTCGGAGGAGCAGAAAGGTAAAGGTACACAGCAGAATTCTGGTGACAACTCAGCAAAAAAGCGTCCACCAGCTTCACCTGCGGATGGTGCAGGCACAAAGGGGGGCCGTTCTGCTTCGGCCGGGAAAGGGAAGCAATGTGCCCAGCCTGTCGGTGTGGACAGCAGGGAGGGGGGTGCTGAATTTGTACCCGAGCAGCAGCAAGACATTTTGGCGCAGCAGGGGGAGGAGGAGCTGGCGCTAGGTGATCTGGCTGGTGAATACTTGGCACTGGCAGACATTCCTGAAGCTCAAACTCCGGGCCTTCGGCGGAGCAAGCGCCGGGCAGATTCGACAGGAGAAGACTCGATGGACCTAGCCATGAAGCGCAAGGCTGGGGCTTCGGATGTGGATATGCATAAAGGTGAACAATCGACATCATCTTTTTTACAGTTTTCTCCTAATATGATAGCTGGTAGTCTTAGTGATCTTGGAATTTTTATGGGTACTGATGTTGCTAGTATTAATAAATCTGTGGCTCTTATTAAAACAGTAGAAGAAAATAGATTGGTAAACCAGCCAGTGCGGGATAAAATTGTAGACATTTTTGATAGAGAGGAAAAGTGTTTACATGAGGAAGAGGAAGTTGATGCTTTTATTTTGAATCACTTGTGTGGGGAAATAATGGATGAGGTGATGGATTCCATCGGTGATCTATACGATCGTACCTCTGTGGTGCCACACAACAAATCACCTACATCCAAAAAGAAAAGGAAAGGATCAATTAAAAATAAAGCAAAATGAAAGGCATTTTTTGGAATTGTAATGGTTTCAGGGATCCGAAGAAATACAGATTTCTTTCGGACTTGACGAAAGAACAAAGTCTTAGCTTCATTGCATTAGCAGAAACAGGGAGGAGGACATTTTCTGATCCTTTCCTGAGGAATCTGTGTGCAGAGAAAAATTTTATTTGGCATTGTAAGGAACCAAAAGGCCGCTCGGGTGGAATCCTATTGGGTATTGATTTAGATACTTTCCATATAGGTTCTATAGACGAGGGAGACTACTATGTTAAATTCCACTTATGCAACAAGAATGATGGCTTTAAGTGGGCACTTATAGTAGTGTATGGTCCTGCGCAAAATGATTTCAAAGAGAGTTTCTTGACAGAGTTAGCACATATGTGTAATCATGAGGTGCTACCAAAGATCATAGGTGGGGATTTTAATATTTTACGAAGTATGAATGAGAAGAATAATGACAATTTTGACCATCGTTGGCCCTTTCTTTTTAATGCTGTAATAGATGGTTTGGATCTGAGGGAGCTCCAAATGTCTGGAAGACAGTACACTTGGGCTAATTCACTTCAGGTCCCTACCTATGAAAAGTTAGACCGTGTGTTGATGTCCACAGAATGGGAACAAAAGTTTCCTTTGGCTACGGTTGTTGCACTCTCCAGAGATATTTCAGATCATACTCCTTTATTATTAAACACCTGTGAATCGTCATCCGGATACAATCAACCTGCGTTCAAATTTGAACTTGGGTGGTTGCTCCGGGATGGTTTCATGGATATGGTAAAGGATATATGGGTTAATGAAAATGAGGGATATACACCTATGGAACGGTGGCAATCAAAAATTCGAAGAGTGCGGCAACACTTGCGAGGGTGGGAAAAAAATACAAGCGGCCATTATAAGAAAGAGAAGAAAAGGCTTCTGGACAAACTTGATTCTCTGGACAAGAAGGCAGAATCTGATATCCTGTCAGCTCAGGAGATTGATTTAAAACAATGTCTTCATAATAGATTAGCAGAGCTTTTACGCGAAGAAGAGATTAAGTGGTACCAGAGAGCGAAAGTTAAAGGGCTACTTGAAGGGGATGCTAATACTAAATATTTTCAACTTATTGCAAATGGAAAACACAGAAAGACAAGGATCTATCAGTTGCAAGATGGGGATCGGATTATAAGTGGTGATAATGAATTGAAATCATATATTACCACTTATTATAAAGGTCTATTCGGTCCACCGGAAGGTAATAACTTCCAGCTTGATGAGACTCGAATAGATGATATTCCTCAAGTCTCTGCTCTAGAAAATGAAATCCTTGTATCTCCATTCTCAGAGCAGGAAGTTAGAGAGGCAATTTTTCAGATGGAGCATAATAAGGCCCCTGGACCTGATGGTTTTCCGATTGAATTCTATCAGGCCTCTTGGGACTTTATAAAAGGGGACTTGATGGCTTTGTTTAATGAGTTTCATCAAGGTAACCTGCCTCTATATAGCCTTAATTTTGGGACTATCATTCTGTTACCAAAATGTAAAGATGCAAGTAAAATTCAGCAATATAGACCTATTTGCTTGCTGAATGTGAGTTTTAAAATATTTACAAAAGTGGCGACAAATAGAATCTCACAAGTAGCTCAGAAGATTATCAGTCCGACACAGACCGCGTTCCTGCCGGGACGAAATATTATGGAAGGAGTAGTGGTACTCCATGAAACAATTCATGAACTTCACAGAAAGAACAAAAGTGGTGTAATTTTTAAGATAGACTTTGAAAAAGCTTACGATAAGGTCAAATGGAATTTTGTACAGCAAATCCTGAAAATGAAGGGATTCTCAGAGAGATGGGGACAGTGGATCGAGGCGTTTACACAGAGGGGCCATGTAGGGATAAAAGTTAATGATCAAGTAGATGATAATTTCATGACATGGAAGGGACTCAGACAGGGAGACCCACTATCACCAATCCTGTTTAATATTGTGGTGGACATGCTGGCTATCCTAATTAATAGGGCCAAAGCAGAGGGGCAGATCGTTGGTGTCATTCCGCATTTGGTAGATGGAGGGCTATCCATTCTGCAATATGTAGATGATACTATTCTTTTTATGGATCATGACATTACAAAAGCAACAAACATGAAGTTGTTGCTTTGTGCGTTCAAACAATTGTCAGGTCTTAAAATTAATTTTCATAAAAGTGAGCTCTTTTGTTTTGCGGAAGCAAAAGCATGTGAACAACAATATACTGAATTATTCGGTTGCCAATCAGGTTCATATCCGTTTAGGTACTTAGGCATTCCGATGCATTTTAGGAAACTAAATAATTCTGACTGGAGGGTGATAGAGGAGAAATTTGAAAAGAAATTAGCAAGTTGGAAAGGTAAGCATATGTCAGTGGGAGGGTGATTGGTGTTAATCAATTCGGTCTTAACAAGCTTGGCAATGTTTATGATGTCCTTTTTTGAGGTACCTAAAGGGGTTTTAGAGAAACTAGATTATTTTAGGTCCAGGTTCTTTTGGCAGTCTGATAACCATAAGAGGAAATATAGATAAGCCAGATGGGACATATTATGCCAACCTAAAGAATTGGGTGGACTAGGGATTAAAAATCTAGAAATTCAAAACCAGTGCCTGTTGAGTAAATGGTTGTTTAATCTCATCAACGGGGATGGATTATGGCAGCAATTACTGAGGAATAAATACTTAAAGTCTCATACGGTACTCCAGGTAGAGAAAAAACCAGGTGATTCTCACTTCTGGTCGGGGTTAATGAAAGTTAAAGAGTCCTTTACTAATTTTGGTTCTTTCCACCTGAACGATGGTAAGCAAATCAGGTTCTGGGAAGACAAATGGTTAGGTAATTTTACTCATAAGCATCAATACCCGTCTCTTTACCAAATTGTTAGAAAAAAGGGTGATACTGTGGCTAAGGTCTTCTCTAGGATTCCTCTAAATGTATCTTTCAGGAGGTCTTTACAGGGGGCAACTTTAAATAGTTGGCATGATTTGGTGGGTCGTATTATGCATGTACAATTGAACGACCATAGTGATATTTTTCGATGGCATCTTACACCTAATGCTTTATTTTCGCTTAAATCAATGTATATGGCCCTAATTACCAATGGTAATGTACAGCGAATTCATAGACTTTGGAAATTGAAAGTACCACTGAAGATTAAAATATTCATGTGGTATTTGAAAAGAGGTGTAATTTTAACAAAGGACAACCTAGCAAGAAGGAATTGGAATGGGAGCAAGCTGTGCTCATTCTGTTCACATGAGGAGACAATTCAACATCTTTTTTTTGATTGTTCACATGAGCAGTACAGTTTGTTTTTAATATTATTCCACCTGATAGCTGTCACAATATGTTTAATGATTGGCTTATAGGTTTGGATAGTAGAATTAAAAATCAACTGTTAGTTGGTGCCTCGGCGTTGTGCTGGTCAATATGGCTTAGTAGGAATGATATGGTCTTTGATAAAACTCCTATGAAAACTTACTTGCAGGTACTGTTCAGTGGAACTTACTGGCTCCGCTTCTGGGCGCAGTTACAGCGGCGTGACCAGGATAAGCAGGCAATAATTGGCACATGTCAAACATTGGAGGTTCTGACGATGCGCATCTTCGCTCACCACGGCTGGAGGTTTAGTAATAGGATTGATGGCTAATTCCTCAAACTTGTGGTGTGTGTTTATCTTTATTTCGGTGTGTGAGAGCAGACGCGTGTCCTGCTGATCTGTAAACTTTGGCTGTAGCCTTTTTGGCCAAGGCCGGAATTATTTCCATTATCTAAAAAAGCTACTACGAAGGGATTTGCCATAGGGTCAGCAGCACTAGCTTCCTTCCTTCTGTTCAGTGCATATATGGATGAAGTAGCTTCTTTTGCTCAATTGCCATTCAAAGAGGTATGCAGTGCACATTACCATGCCATGCGGTAAGCCGAGTTTATGTGCTCATATTCAGTGGCCTTACACAATTGTTGCAGGTTGACATAGCAGTCCCAGAGATTTTTTTTTCGAGAACACGCAGGAGAGCTGCGTATCTTTGTATTAAGAAGAAATTTGAAGTTTACAACGCCGCACGGGCACTCGCACTCGGCACGGTTTACACGAAGAGGACTATACTACTAACTGAATAACCCAAACATCGATGCAACTACCGTCATAGTACAGAAGCTAAGTGGCTCCGAGCCTAGGCCCTACAACTGCCGGCGCCGGCCATCCTATTGCTGCCATGTTTTTGGCTCCGGCCATTGTCCATAGGTGGCCCTCATGCAAGATGTGTTCCACCATTTGGCCTCCCGTTCTTCCCGGTTCATTGTCAGAGACGCCTTTGTTACGCTCCTTCCAAATGCACCATGAGATCAGCATGAACACTGAATCAAATTCTGTACAGGAAAAAAATTCTGTACAGGAGTCCTGTACGGAGTCCTCCATGCAGGACCTCGTCGGATGTGCGTTGTTTGGGATCAGACGATGTGGTACCTGGAGAGATATCGCTCGGCTCAGCAGCACTGTTTTCCTCTGCTCGACTCCCTCCTTCGGCTTGGCTTACGCCGTTATCCTCGGCTCCTCGCCTCACAGGGGCCTCCCACAACGACTGCAGTTCATATTTTCATCATGCACGCCGGCGTCAAGACACGCTGAACCTCGCGAGGGCGAGCGCCATGCTTTCCATCACGATGGATGCATGTCGCCGACATGCCGGAGATGCGCACCAGGCTGGAGCATGTGCTTGACATGCTCAATTGCTCATGGACACGTTTTGAAATCTGAAGATCTCATCTCCGCCGCCGAGTCCTTTGTACTGTGCAGGTGGCCGAGCTCTTCGCCGTCCACGTCCAACCCGATGGCTCTGCTTGCCTCCGTCCAGCACATCCATAACGGCAGCGACCACCGGTACCCCGTGCTGGTGGTGGCGGGCAGGAGAAAAGAACATGGCAATGAGCTATCCGCCCGTGCCATGTGCAGGAGAAGGGTCTGCAGCTGGAGCCGAGCGAGCCAGCCACTGCCTTCCATAAAGCGCGTAAGAGCCGGGGCCAGGGGAGCGTCCGATCATGTGGACTGAAATTTGGCTAGCATCCACGGCAGTCCTGCACGGAGGGTTCTGTGCAGGAGTCCTGCACAGAATTTTTTTCCCATGCAAGATGTGTTCCACCATTTGGCCTCCCGTTCTTCCCGGTTCATTGTCAAAGACGCCTTTGTTACGCTCCTTCCAAATGCACCATGAGATCAGCATGAACACTGAATCAATCCCCTTCTGCTTAGCTCGGTTGTTGCCAGACCGGAGTAGCAGCAGCCACCATTCCAGCATCGTCCCATCTGATGCAGGGAGCTGGAATTGACCAGATAAACTTTGAACAGCCAGCCAAACTTGTTTGGTGAAGTTGCAGCTGATGAATAGATGCTCTGGAGTTTCCTGGGCTTGATCACAGAGCTTGCATCCAGCCGAAGCTTGTAGGCCATGTCGTAGGCGACGATCCGCTGTCCAGATGCGACTGTGGACTGCCAACCAGGTGAAGAATTTCACCTTCAGAGGCGCCCATGCTCGCCAAATTGGCTTAGCACCTGCGAAATGCATGGAATCTTCAAAGAAGGCTCTGTAAGCCGACCGCGCCGAGTAGGTTGCACTCGGGCACCATTTCCATGCCATGGTGTCTTCAACTCCCGGCCTGAGCTCTACAGCTTGCATCTGAGGCCAAAGGCGCAGATACTGCTGGATAGCTGGGATGGTCAGTATGCCCGTAATGTCCCAGAGATTTTTGTTGGTGGTTTATTAGGATCAATGCTTATATTCCTGTTCAGTGCATGGGCTTGTTCAGCAGTTGGTAAAACTGCACAGGAAGTTGTTAATGAGGTCAGGAGACAATTTATAGAGAGACCTGGTATTATGGTGAGTACATGATTATCACGAAGTTCTTCAATTCCTCCCTTGTGCTTGGAAAGGCTGATGTCAGCTTGTAACTTAATATTACGCAGGACTACAAAGAGAAGCTAGCCTGATTATGGACGTTGTGTGGCAATTGTGGCATCTGCATCCATGAGAGAAATGATAAGACCTGGGGCGTTAGCAATTATATCACCCATGGCTGTCGGTGAGTTTTGTAGGCCACATCTGTGGTAACTTTGACATTCTTGTTTGTGCCCATGACGCTTTTGTATTTGGTTGACATGGTTTGCAGGCGTTATCTTCCGGATTTTGGGCCACTCCACTGGCCAGCCTCTTCTTGGAGCTAAAGTTGTAGCCTCCATGCTTATGTTTGCGACGGTTGCTGGTATTCTCATGGAACTCTTCTTGAACACTGCTGGCGGTGCCTGGGATAATGCGAAGAAGTACATTGAGACTGGTGCTCTTGGTGGCAAAGGCAGCGAGTCTCACAAGGCTGCAGTCACTGGTGATACGTAAGTTTTTCAGTTAACGATGTTCTATTGACTTAGATTCTTGAGGTGATTAACACCTGGTGAAAGCCATGGTTTACTATGGACAAGTTTCGATTATGGGACCTGGAATTTTTCTCATTGTGAGATTTTCTTATAAAGTTACTCAAGTTACAATACTTAAAAGGGAGTGTGTTTGTTGTGCTGCAGCGTTGGAGACCCATTCAAAGACACGGCGGGGCCTTCACTCCATGTTCTTATCAAGATGCTGGCCACAATCACATTGGTCATGGCTCCAATATTTTTGTGATTAACCTGCAATTAACAGCGATCCTGCCATTAACATCGATTCGGTTAATAGTGTCATTAAATGTTGTATCCATAGAAAAAGTCATCCCCATATTTCACGGTTGATATTGTATGGATGATGCAAACATTGGACAATATGTTGTGATAGGGATTAGTGAACTATTCTCCCGAGCGCCATATGTTTTTTTACTGGATCATTTTGGTAGCGTCACTACGGGAAACCCGACGTATGCCGAGTGTCCAGCCCTTTGCCGAGTGTATTCTGTCGGGCACTCGGCAAAGAAAGCCTTTGCCGAGTGCCATTGGCAAGACACTCGGCATACACGGGACACTCGGCAAAGAGGTGTTTTGCCGAGTGTCAGGCCAGCGACACTCGGCAAAGAGCACCTTTGCCGAGTGTCAGGTCAGAGACACTCGGCAAAGAAGGCGCACGTGCTCAGGGGATATGCTGGAGACCGTCTCCCCAATATCGTAAAACTCTGAAAGGGGATCCCCTATAGCAAGAAAAAAGGGAAAGGGGAACTGTTGGAGTTGCTCTAACTTTGCGTAGTCATAAGTCAAAATAAAATCAGACTTCCAAGCGAGATATGGCAGTGAGTAAAAAAGATTAAGCCTCAAGAGCAAAAGCACCAGCCAATGCACGATCATCTTCAATTCCCTACGAAAATTCAGGCATGATTCTGGAACACAAGATCCCAAGCAAGAGAAACACATGTATCTACAAAATATATTGTTTTCATTTCTATATGCGGAAACAATTAACATGGAAACCACTCAACTATATACACTCACAAGCGCACATCAGTTACACAAGCGCACATCAGTTACACAACGATCAATACATATGTTACATCACACAAATTTCACTGAAAATCCAAGGCCAAGAGGGGAAAAATCAAGAAGAAAATAAATATTGGGTCCATATACGGCGGCTGAATATAATGCACCTACCAATCATTTGAATGCCTTGTTCCCCATGATCGATCTGCTAGCTCACAAGCATGTGCATAGCGTCTTTGCCGAGCGCGACACTCGGCAAAGGCTAGCGTCTTTGCCGAGCGCGACACTCGGCAAAGGCTAGCGTCTTTGCCGAGCGCGACACTCGGCAAAGGCTAGCGTCTTTGCCGAGCGCGACACTCGGCAAAGGCTAGCGTCTTTGCCGAGCGCGACACTCGGCAAAGGCTAGCGTCTTTGCCGAGCGCGACACTCGGCAAAGGCTAGCGTCTTTGCCGAGCGCGACACTCGGCAAAGGCTAGCGTCTTTGCCGAGCGCGACACTCGGCAAAGGCTAGCGTCTTTGCCGAGCGCGACACTCGGCAAAGGCTAGCGTCTTTGCCGAGCGCGACACTCGGCAAAGGCTAGCGTCTTTGCCGAGCGCGACACTCGGCAAAGGCTAGCGTCTTTGCCGAGCGCGACACTCGGCAAAGGCTAGCGTCTTTGCCGAGCGCGACACTCGGCAAAGGCTAGCGTCTTTGCCGAGCGCGACACTCGGCAAAGGCTAGCGTCTTTGCCGAGCGCGACACTCGGCAAAGGCTAGCGTCTTTGCCGAGCGCGACACTCGGCAAAGGCTAGCGTCTTTGCCGAGCGCGACACTCGGCAAAGGCTAGCGTCTTTGCCGAGCGCGACACTCGGCAAAGGCTAGCGTCTTTGCCGAGCGCGACACTCGGCAAAGGCTAGCGTCTTTGCCGAGCGCGACACTCGGCAAAGGCTAGCGTCTTTGCCGAGCGCGACACTCGGCAAAGGCTAGCGTCTTTGCCGAGCGCGACACTCGGCAAAGGCTAGCGTCTTTGCCGAGCGCGACACTCGGCAAAGGCTAGCGTCTTTGCCGAGCGCGACACTCGGCAAAGGCTAGCGTCTTTGCCGAGCGCGACACTCGGCAAAGGCTAGCGTCTTTGCCGAGCGCGACACTCGGCAAAGGCTAGCGTCTTTGCCGAGCGCGACACTCGGCAAAGGCTAGCGTCTTTGCCGAGCGCGACACTCGGCAAAGGCTAGCGTCTTTGCCGAGCGCGACACTCGGCAAAGGCTAGCGTCTTTGCCGAGCGCGACACTCGGCAAAGGCTAGCGTCTTTGCCGAGCGCGACACTCGGCAAAGGCTAGCGTCTTTGCCGAGCGCGACACTCGGCAAAGGCTAGCGTCTTTGCCGAGCGCGACACTCGGCAAAGGCTAGCGTCTTTGCCGAGCGCGACACTCGGCAAAGGCTAGCGTCTTTGCCGAGCGCGACACTCGGCAAAGGCTAGCGTCTTTGCCGAGCGCGACACTCGGCAAAGGCTAGCGTCTTTGCCGAGCGCGACACTCGGCAAAGGCTAGCGTCTTTGCCGAGCGCGACACTCGGCAAAGGCTAGCGTCTTTGCCGAGCGCGACACTCGGCAAAGGCTAGCGTCTTTGCCGAGCGCGACACTCGGCAAAGGCTAGCGTCTTTGCCGAGCGCGACACTCGGCAAAGGCTAGCGTCTTTGCCGAGCGCGACACTCGGCAAAGGCTAGCGTCTTTGCCGAGCGCGACACTCGGCAAAGGCTAGCGTCTTTGCCGAGCGCGACACTCGGCAAAGGCTAGCGTCTTTGCCGAGCGCGACACTCGGCAAAGGCTAGCGTCTTTGCCGAGCGCGACACTCGGCAAAGGCTAGCGTCTTTGCCGAGCGCGACACTCGGCAAAGGCTAGCGTCTTTGCCGAGCGCGACACTCGGCAAAGGCTAGCGTCTTTGCCGAGCGCGACACTCGGCAAAGGCTAGCGTCTTTGCCGAGCGCGACACTCGGCAAAGGCTAGCGTCTTTGCCGAGCGCGACACTCGGCAAAGGCTAGCGTCTTTGCCGAGCGCGACACTCGGCAAAGGCTAGCGTCTTTGCCGAGCGCGACACTCGGCAAAGGCTAGCGTCTTTGCCGAGCGCGACACTCGGCAAAGGCTAGCGTCTTTGCCGAGCGCGACACTCGGCAAAGGCTAGCGTCTTTGCCGAGCGCGACACTCGGCAAAGGCTAGCGTCTTTGCCGAGCGCGACACTCGGCAAAGGCTAGCGTCTTTGCCGAGCGCGACACTCGGCAAAGGCTAGCGTCTTTGCCGAGCGCGACACTCGGCAAAGGCTAGCGTCTTTGCCGAGCGCGACACTCGGCAAAGGCTAGCGTCTTTGCCGAGCGCGACACTCGGCAAAGGCTAGCGTCTTTGCCGAGCGCGACACTCGGCAAAGGCTAGCGTCTTTGCCGAGCGCGACACTCGGCAAAGGCTAGCGTCTTTGCCGAGCGCGACACTCGGCAAAGGCTAGCGTCTTTGCCGAGCGCGACACTCGGCAAAGGCTAGCGTCTTTGCCGAGCGCGACACTCGGCAAAGGCTAGCGTCTTTGCCGAGCGCGACACTCGGCAAAGGCTAGCGTCTTTGCCGAGCGCGACACTCGGCAAAGGCTAGCGTCTTTGCCGAGCGCGACACTCGGCAAAGGCTAGCGTCTTTGCCGAGCGCGACACTCGGCAAAGGCTAGCGTCTTTGCCGAGCGCGACACTCGGCAAAGGCTAGCGTCTTTGCCGAGCGCGACACTCGGCAAAGGCTAGCGTCTTTGCCGAGCGCGACACTCGGCAAAGGCTAGCGTCTTTGCCGAGCGCGACACTCGGCAAAGGCTAGCGTCTTTGCCGAGCGCGACACTCGGCAAAGGCTAGCGTCTTTGCCGAGCGCGACACTCGGCAAAGGCTAGCGTCTTTGCCGAGCGCGACACTCGGCAAAGGCTAGCGTCTTTGCCGAGCGCGACACTCGGCAAAGGCTAGCGTCTTTGCCGAGCGCGACACTCGGCAAAGGCTAGCGTCTTTGCCGAGCGCGACACTCGGCAAAGGCTAGCGTCTTTGCCGAGCGCGACACTCGGCAAAGGCTAGCGTCTTTGCCGAGCGCGACACTCGGCAAAGGCTAGCGTCTTTGCCGAGCGCGACACTCGGCAAAGGCTAGCGTCTTTGCCGAGCGCGACACTCGGCAAAGGCTAGCGTCTTTGCCGAGCGCGACACTCGGCAAAGGCTAGCGTCTTTGCCGAGCGCGACACTCGGCAAAGGCTAGCGTCTTTGCCGAGCGCGACACTCGGCAAAGGCTAGCGTCTTTGCCGAGCGCGACACTCGGCAAAGGCTAGCGTCTTTGCCGAGCGCGACACTCGGCAAAGGCTAGCGTCTTTGCCGAGCGCGACACTCGGCAAAGGCTAGCGTCTTTGCCGAGCGCGACACTCGGCAAAGGCTAGCGTCTTTGCCGAGCGCGACACTCGGCAAAGGCTAGCGTCTTTGCCGAGCGCGACACTCGGCAAAGGCTAGCGTCTTTGCCGAGCGCGACACTCGGCAAAGGCTAGCGTCTTTGCCGAGCGCGACACTCGGCAAAGGCTAGCGTCTTTGCCGAGCGCGACACTCGGCAAAGGCTAGCGTCTTTGCCGAGCGCGACACTCGGCAAAGGCTAGCGTCTTTGCCGAGCGCGACACTCGGCAAAGGCTAGCGTCTTTGCCGAGCGCGACACTCGGCAAAGGCTAGCGTCTTTGCCGAGCGCGACACTCGGCAAAGGCTAGCGTCTTTGCCGAGCGCGACACTCGGCAAAGGCTAGCGTCTTTGCCGAGCGCGACACTCGGCAAAGGCTAGCGTCTTTGCCGAGCGCGACACTCGGCAAAGGCTAGCGTCTTTGCCGAGCGCGACACTCGGCAAAGGCTAGCGTCTTTGCCGAGCGCGACACTCGGCAAAGGCTAGCGTCTTTGCCGAGCGCGACACTCGGCAAAGGCTAGCGTCTTTGCCGAGCGCGACACTCGGCAAAGGCTAGCGTCTTTGCCGAGCGCGACACTCGGCAAAGGCTAGCGTCTTTGCCGAGCGCGACACTCGGCAAAGGCTAGCGTCTTTGCCGAGCGCGACACTCGGCAAAGGCTAGCGTCTTTGCCGAGCGCGACACTCGGCAAAGGCTAGCGTCTTTGCCGAGCGCGACACTCGGCAAAGGCTAGCGTCTTTGCCGAGCGCGACACTCGGCAAAGGCTAGCGTCTTTGCCGAGCGCGACACTCGGCAAAGGCTAGCGTCTTTGCCGAGCGCGACACTCGGCAAAGGCTAGCGTCTTTGCCGAGCGCGACACTCGGCAAAGGCTAGCGTCTTTGCCGAGCGCGACACTCGGCAAAGGCTAGCGTCTTTGCCGAGCGCGACACTCGGCAAAGGCTAGCGTCTTTGCCGAGCGCGACACTCGGCAAAGGCTAGCGTCTTTGCCGAGCGCGACACTCGGCAAAGGCTAGCGTCTTTGCCGAGCGCGACACTCGGCAAAGGCTAGCGTCTTTGCCGAGCGCGACACTCGGCAAAGGCTAGCGTCTTTGCCGAGCGCGACACTCGGCAAAGGCTAGCGTCTTTGCCGAGCGCGACACTCGGCAAAGGCTAGCGTCTTTGCCGAGCGCGACACTCGGCAAAGGCTAGCGTCTTTGCCGAGCGCGACACTCGGCAAAGGCTAGCGTCTTTGCCGAGCGCGACACTCGGCAAAGGCTAGCGTCTTTGCCGAGCGCGACACTCGGCAAAGGCTAGCGTCTTTGCCGAGCGCGACACTCGGCAAAGGCTAGCGTCTTTGCCGAGCGCGACACTCGGCAAAGGCTAGCGTCTTTGCCGAGCGCGACACTCGGCAAAGGCTAGCGTCTTTGCCGAGCGCGACACTCGGCAAAGGCTAGCGTCTTTGCCGAGCGCGACACTCGGCAAAGGCTAGCGTCTTTGCCGAGCGCGACACTCGGCAAAGGCTAGCGTCTTTGCCGAGCGCGACACTCGGCAAAGGCTAGCGTCTTTGCCGAGCGCGACACTCGGCAAAGGCTAGCGTCTTTGCCGAGCGCGACACTCGGCAAAGGCTAGCGTCTTTGCCGAGCGCGACACTCGGCAAAGGCTAGCGTCTTTGCCGAGCGCGACACTCGGCAAAGGCTAGCGTCTTTGCCGAGCGCGACACTCGGCAAAGGCTAGCGTCTTTGCCGAGCGCGACACTCGGCAAAGGCTAGCGTCTTTGCCGAGCGCGACACTCGGCAAAGGCTAGCGTCTTTGCCGAGCGCGACACTCGGCAAAGGCTAGCGTCTTTGCCGAGCGCGACACTCGGCAAAGGCTAGCGTCTTTGCCGAGCGCGACACTCGGCAAAGGCTAGCGTCTTTGCCGAGCGCGACACTCGGCAAAGGCTAGCGTCTTTGCCGAGCGCGACACTCGGCAAAGGCTAGCGTCTTTGCCGAGCGCGACACTCGGCAAAGGCTAGCGTCTTTGCCGAGCGCGACACTCGGCAAAGGCTAGCGTCTTTGCCGAGCGCGACACTCGGCAAAGGCTAGCGTCTTTGCCGAGCGCGACACTCGGCAAAGGCTAGCGTCTTTGCCGAGCGCGACACTCGGCAAAGGCTAGCGTCTTTGCCGAGCGCGACACTCGGCAAAGGCTAGCGTCTTTGCCGAGCGCGACACTCGGCAAAGGCTAGCGTCTTTGCCGAGCGCGACACTCGGCAAAGGCTAGCGTCTTTGCCGAGCGCGACACTCGGCAAAGGCTAGCGTCTTTGCCGAGCGCGACACTCGGCAAAGGCTAGCGTCTTTGCCGAGCGCGACACTCGGCAAAGGCTAGCGTCTTTGCCGAGCGCGACACTCGGCAAAGGCTAGCGTCTTTGCCGAGCGCGACACTCGGCAAAGGCTAGCGTCTTTGCCGAGCGCGACACTCGGCAAAGGCTAGCGTCTTTGCCGAGCGCGACACTCGGCAAAGGCTAGCGTCTTTGCCGAGCGCGACACTCGGCAAAGGCTAGCGTCTTTGCCGAGCGCGACACTCGGCAAAGGCTAGCGTCTTTGCCGAGCGCGACACTCGGCAAAGGCTAGCGTCTTTGCCGAGCGCGACACTCGGCAAAGGCTAGCGTCTTTGCCGAGCGCGACACTCGGCAAAGGCTAGCGTCTTTGCCGAGCGCGACACTCGGCAAAGGCTAGCGTCTTTGCCGAGCGCGACACTCGGCAAAGGCTAGCGTCTTTGCCGAGCGCGACACTCGGCAAAGGCTAGCGTCTTTGCCGAGCGCGACACTCGGCAAAGGCTAGCGTCTTTGCCGAGCGCGACACTCGGCAAAGGCTAGCGTCTTTGCCGAGCGCGACACTCGGCAAAGGCTAGCGTCTTTGCCGAGCGCGACACTCGGCAAAGGCTAGCGTCTTTGCCGAGCGCGACACTCGGCAAAGGCTAGCGTCTTTGCCGAGCGCGACACTCGGCAAAGGCTAGCGTCTTTGCCGAGCGCGACACTCGGCAAAGGCTAGCGTCTTTGCCGAGCGCGACACTCGGCAAAGGCTAGCGTCTTTGCCGAGCGCGACACTCGGCAAAGGCTAGCGTCTTTGCCGAGCGCGACACTCGGCAAAGGCTAGCGTCTTTGCCGAGCGCGACACTCGGCAAAGGCTAGCGTCTTTGCCGAGCGCGACACTCGGCAAAGGCTAGCGTCTTTGCCGAGCGCGACACTCGGCAAAGGCTAGCGTCTTTGCCGAGCGCGACACTCGGCAAAGGCTAGCGTCTTTGCCGAGCGCGACACTCGGCAAAGGCTAGCGTCTTTGCCGAGCGCGACACTCGGCAAAGGCTAGCGTCTTTGCCGAGCGCGACACTCGGCAAAGGCTAGCGTCTTTGCCGAGCGCGACACTCGGCAAAGGCTAGCGTCTTTGCCGAGCGCGACACTCGGCAAAGGCTAGCGTCTTTGCCGAGCGCGACACTCGGCAAAGGCTAGCGTCTTTGCCGAGCGCGACACTCGGCAAAGGCTAGCGTCTTTGCCGAGCGCGACACTCGGCAAAGGCTAGCGTCTTTGCCGAGCGCGACACTCGGCAAAGGCTAGCGTCTTTGCCGAGCGCGACACTCGGCAAAGGCTAGCGTCTTTGCCGAGCGCGACACTCGGCAAAGGCTAGCGTCTTTGCCGAGCGCGACACTCGGCAAAGGCTAGCGTCTTTGCCGAGCGCGACACTCGGCAAAGGCTAGCGTCTTTGCCGAGCGCGACACTCGGCAAAGGCTAGCGTCTTTGCCGAGCGCGACACTCGGCAAAGGCTAGCGTCTTTGCCGAGCGCGACACTCGGCAAAGGCTAGCGTCTTTGCCGAGCGCGACACTCGGCAAAGGCTAGCGTCTTTGCCGAGCGCGACACTCGGCAAAGGCTAGCGTCTTTGCCGAGCGCGACACTCGGCAAAGGCTAGCGTCTTTGCCGAGCGCGACACTCGGCAAAGGCTAGCGTCTTTGCCGAGCGCGACACTCGGCAAAGGCTAGCGTCTTTGCCGAGCGCGACACTCGGCAAAGGCTAGCGTCTTTGCCGAGCGCGACACTCGGCAAAGGCTAGCGTCTTTGCCGAGCGCGACACTCGGCAAAGGCTAGCGTCTTTGCCGAGCGCGACACTCGGCAAAGGCTAGCGTCTTTGCCGAGCGCGACACTCGGCAAAGGCTAGCGTCTTTGCCGAGCGCGACACTCGGCAAAGGCTAGCGTCTTTGCCGAGCGCGACACTCGGCAAAGGCTAGCGTCTTTGCCGAGCGCGACACTCGGCAAAGGCTAGCGTCTTTGCCGAGCGCGACACTCGGCAAAGGCTAGCGTCTTTGCCGAGCGCGACACTCGGCAAAGGCTAGCGTCTTTGCCGAGCGCGACACTCGGCAAAGGCTAGCGTCTTTGCCGAGCGCGACACTCGGCAAAGGCTAGCGTCTTTGCCGAGCGCGACACTCGGCAAAGGCTAGCGTCTTTGCCGAGCGCGACACTCGGCAAAGGCTAGCGTCTTTGCCGAGCGCGACACTCGGCAAAGGCTAGCGTCTTTGCCGAGCGCGACACTCGGCAAAGGCTAGCGTCTTTGCCGAGCGCGACACTCGGCAAAGGCTAGCGTCTTTGCCGAGCGCGACACTCGGCAAAGGCTAGCGTCTTTGCCGAGCGCGACACTCGGCAAAGGCTAGCGTCTTTGCCGAGCGCGACACTCGGCAAAGGCTAGCGTCTTTGCCGAGCGCGACACTCGGCAAAGGCTAGCGTCTTTGCCGAGCGCGACACTCGGCAAAGGCTAGCGTCTTTGCCGAGCGCGACACTCGGCAAAGGCTAGCGTCTTTGCCGAGCGCGACACTCGGCAAAGGCTAGCGTCTTTGCCGAGCGCGACACTCGGCAAAGGCTAGCGTCTTTGCCGAGCGCGACACTCGGCAAAGGCTAGCGTCTTTGCCGAGCGCGACACTCGGCAAAGGCTAGCGTCTTTGCCGAGCGCGACACTCGGCAAAGGCTAGCGTCTTTGCCGAGCGCGACACTCGGCAAAGGCTAGCGTCTTTGCCGAGCGCGACACTCGGCAAAGGCTAGCGTCTTTGCCGAGCGCGACACTCGGCAAAGGCTAGCGTCTTTGCCGAGCGCGACACTCGGCAAAGGCTAGCGTCTTTGCCGAGCGCGACACTCGGCAAAGGCTAGCGTCTTTGCCGAGCGCGACACTCGGCAAAGGCTAGCGTCTTTGCCGAGCGCGACACTCGGCAAAGGCTAGCGTCTTTGCCGAGCGCGACACTCGGCAAAGGCTAGCGTCTTTGCCGAGCGCGACACTCGGCAAAGGCTAGCGTCTTTGCCGAGCGCGACACTCGGCAAAGGCTAGCGTCTTTGCCGAGCGCGACACTCGGCAAAGGCTAGCGTCTTTGCCGAGCGCGACACTCGGCAAAGGCTAGCGTCTTTGCCGAGCGCGACACTCGGCAAAGGCTAGCGTCTTTGCCGAGCGCGACACTCGGCAAAGGCTAGCGTCTTTGCCGAGCGCGACACTCGGCAAAGGCTAGCGTCTTTGCCGAGCGCGACACTCGGCAAAGGCTAGCGTCTTTGCCGAGCGCGACACTCGGCAAAGGCTAGCGTCTTTGCCGAGCGCGACACTCGGCAAAGGCTAGCGTCTTTGCCGAGCGCGACACTCGGCAAAGGCTAGCGTCTTTGCCGAGCGCGACACTCGGCAAAGGCTAGCGTCTTTGCCGAGCGCGACACTCGGCAAAGGCTAGCGTCTTTGCCGAGCGCGACACTCGGCAAAGGCTAGCGTCTTTGCCGAGCGCGACACTCGGCAAAGGCTAGCGTCTTTGCCGAGCGCGACACTCGGCAAAGGCTAGCGTCTTTGCCGAGCGCGACACTCGGCAAAGGCTAGCGTCTTTGCCGAGCGCGACACTCGGCAAAGGCTAGCGTCTTTGCCGAGCGCGACACTCGGCAAAGGCTAGCGTCTTTGCCGAGCGCGACACTCGGCAAAGGCTAGCGTCTTTGCCGAGCGCGACACTCGGCAAAGGCTAGCGTCTTTGCCGAGCGCGACACTCGGCAAAGGCTAGCGTCTTTGCCGAGCGCGACACTCGGCAAAGGCTAGCGTCTTTGCCGAGCGCGACACTCGGCAAAGGCTAGAGTCTTTGCCGATCGCGACACTCGGCAAAGGCTAGAGTCTTTGCCGATCGCGACACTCGGCAAAGGCTAGAGTCTTTGCCGATCGCGACACTCGGCAAAGGCTAGAGTCTTTGCCGAGCGCGACACTCGGCAAAGGCTAGAGTCTTTGCCGAGCGCGACACTCGGCAAAGGCTAGAGTCTTTGCCGAGCGCGACACTCGGCAAAGGCTAGAGTCTTTGCCGAGCGCGACACTCGGCAAAGGCTAGAGTCTTTGCCGAGCGCGACACTCGGCAAAGGCTAGAGTCTTTGCCGAGCGCGACACTCGGCAAAGGCTAGAGTCTTTGCCGAGCGCGACACTCGGCAAAGGCTAGAGTCTTTGCCGAGCGCGACACTCGGCAAAGGCTAGAGTCTTTGCCGAGCGCGACACTCGGCAAAGGCTAGAGTCTTTGCCGAGCGCGACACTCGGCAAAGGCTCCGTTACAACTAACAGACGGCCGCCACCGTCGGCGGGCCGTCTGTTAGTGCTTTATTTTGCCGAGTGTCGGCTTCTAATCTCGGCAAAGGCTTTGCCGAGTGCCCGACAGAAGACACTCGGCAAAGGGCCTGTTTGCCGACACGAGATATGCCGTAACCCCTTTGCCGAGTGTGACACTCGGCAAAGTCTTTGCCGAGTGTATATCGGCCTTTGCCGAGTGCCTGTGACACTCGGCAAACGTGGGCTTTCCCGTAGTGCGTCCACACTTCTGGTAAATGCCATCGCCGTTGTGTTCTCTGAAGACAGATAAAATTACCCGAGTAAGCTGTAGCTGGCCGTGTTTCCGTTGCGTGGCCGTGTTTTCGTTGCGCTGCTGGCGTTTTGCTTACTAGCTGACGATCTATTTTGTCCTCTTGTACGCGGGCACGCAGCAGAGAGTCGTCCATGTTAGGAATGGAATGTAAAACAAAGAACACAGTAGATAGGTGAATTGGTTCTCTTCCATTGATCTCATAGCTCTCTATTTATAGAGAGATTTACAGGGTAGCTGAATAGCCTCAACATTAGTGAATTACATGAATGTACATAGCACTACACAAACTTCATTGCATAGGTAGTGGAGTCTCTTCATGTTCCCCTACTAATGGTATTTGTGGCTGTCATGATGAAGTTTATGACCATAACTTGGGAAGCTGTTGCTGCATTTGATGAGAGCAAAACTGATGGCCTTTTGCCTTCTTAACACTCCCCCTTTTCATCGAGTCCATCTTGAGATCAATGTATTAATCGATTCCTCCAAAAACCCTATGGGAAAAATATGAGGAAAAATATATATACCAGGTAAAACTCCTCAAAAACCCAATGGGAAAAATAAGGAGAAAACCATGATATTTTGTTGCTCCATTTGAACTCCTGTGAGATAAACTCATAGTCGTTTAAAGAACAACTTGTATGTCTTTAGTTATCACCCCTAAAAACCCCTGTGGGGAAAAATAGATGATAAGACATATGATCTTGCATCTTGCTCCATCTCAAACTCATAATAGTTATAGAGAGTGAGTCTTTGAATCCTCTGAAACATGATAGGTGAGAAGATATCATATGATATATCTTGGATACCTTCTTTAAAAACCCTGATGGGGAAAAATAGGAGATATGACATATTTCTTGTAATGATATTGCCTCATTAAAAACTTGCATGAGAAACCTTGAGAGTAAAACTCATAAAAGGAAAAAGAGTACAATATGATGCTTAGCAGGTTGTAATTCATGAGAAGACTCCCCCTGAACCTTGCAAAACTCAAAGTCATCGCATACAATTCTACACACACTTTTAAGTGTGAGAATCGATAGAGACTTTGTAGATAAATTTGCGAAGCAAATGCGTGGTTGATTTTGCAAGATGTTTATTCCTCAAATGTATGAGAATAAAACATTTTATGGGCAATATTGTGATATCGCTCTCATATAACCCGTCTACACCCTAGCAATACAAGTACCATTATCTTGATAGATAATGATTAGTGATTTGATGAAATCACATTTTATCACTCAACGAAATTACACAACCATATGTGATACTTCGAAATGATATGTGGAAGTAATCATTAGAGTCTATAATGACTCCCATGAGAATTCTACCACCAAGATATCAGTCTATGATATGGCATTTATGCTGATGGGGATTAGTTAGCCAATATCTTCATATCCCACAATGATCATGCCTCAACTCATCTGTTGACAAGTTAAGAGTCTTTTAGTACCACATAGATATCTGTTGATATCCTATGACTCCCGTCAAAAGACGTCATTGGAGTAGCGCTACTGTGAGCTAGAAAGTATCTGCAAATGCAATGTCAGGCCTGTTGCAAATTGCATGATACATAAACGCTTTTATGGTATTAAGGGTAACCTCAGGGTCACAATGGATATTGATCCATCTTTAGAGATTAAATGACCATGAGTGGTAATGGATATGATCAACAATATCAGTGGATATTGATGGACCGAAATATATGCTCAAGTTGTAGACTTAAGCTTGATTTGGTTTTACCCGAATCTTCATCTCAAAATCCGTCTTAAAATGATTGCATGATTTGTTACATGTGATAGCAGATGATACAAAACCCAAATAGGATTTTGTTGACGTAAAATCTGCAGTTCACGCCAAGCACACAGCAAGCCGAATCAGCTGGCTTCACACGTGGCTCGAGCGTTCGAATCCTGGAAGCGTGCCAATCAATTTTCCCTGAAACTGACAAAGGAAGAAAATGTTTAGATATAAAACATGGAACATGCCGGCTGGTACCAGACAGTTGTGTTATATGATTTAAACATAAAGTAAAACCCAAATAACACAAGGTAACTTAATGAATCTATTAGATCTTTGCCACAATCTAATAGAGCCGATAACTTGCTTCAAGCTAAACCTTAGCCTACCGTATGACTCATGATTTAACAAAGAAGCCTTCTTGAATCAAGCTTAAATCCACCGCATGATACTAAGCATGACACAAGGTTGTCGATACTTACGGAGGTCGATGGATCGATGATTCCCCTCGAAGAACTCGATCTTACAACCGATTAACGAGAATGAGGCATAATAAATGTGAAAGCATGATCATAAATCTCTAATAAACAAGAATGCACAGGTTTAAAAGCACTAGTCTACCGCATGTCTAGGTACTTTCAAACTTTGAATCCTCATTCTTGTTTATTAGAGAT
>OAMR01000045.1:1930723-1977868 GCA_900205405.1 Echinochloa crus-galli
TGTACGGCAATCCGAAATGGAGAAGTGTCGACATGTGTAGACTTTACATTGATTCAATAGAACCAATATAGCTTATGAAAATATTAACCCATTAACTCAATGTCATTTCCCATTACGACAGAGTTAGGGCGTTCCAATGACCTAGCGCCTATATGTGTGTACACCTATGCTGGTCTTTTGGATGTTCAGACATCCATAGGCTATGGATATGACTATCCATAAGGTGTTAATCAACTTGATGTTGAATATCATTTACTGTCTCAAATATTTCCACATAAGCTTGCAATATATAAGCTATATTTCTTGTGACCATACTTCTCCCCCTCTTACTGGGAGTTGAATGGTTTTCAATAGTGCCTCCACTCTTTCTGGCACAAATGATATTAGGAAATAAGATGACACCTTTGACAAGCAAATGTATTGGCAAGTAATTTGCAATGCGTTGCAAATATAAGATTCCAAACCAACAGTCCAGATTCTTCGGTACATGGGTATATATATGAGGAGGAATATCAAAATGTGACATTCACTTTGAATTCCTGGCATTCTATGTGTGGTATGAATCTCCCCCTAATGCCTGGAAACATCCGCAAAATATGATCAACATACGGGCTATGTATAAATCCCCTGTAGGTGATCCGAGGTATGTTGTCAATGACGGATAATTATACCTCCAAGAACACCTAATGCCCAAAATGTATGTTGAGGTGGTGAGATCGATATGTGCAAAACATAATCGATACACAGATAGGAAATATTTGACTGAGGCCAAATATCCATGTACTCACTGCAACAGAGGGAGCCGTATGTTTGCAGTTGATGAATTTTAAATGAATGTGGTGTGTACTCCACATTCCACCAACAGATGTTGGCAAATTTGCAATTCTATTTTGGTCATATAAATAATTAGATTTTCTTGATGAGAAAATCAAGTAAACCATTATAGACATAAGGTACTTAACTCTATAGTTCCCAAAGGCCAAACAAGTCCATGTAAATGGATGTGATCCCGCGTCCAGGATCTTTTGATCCAAACTTGAATAATTTGAGCAAAGAGTTTGGAAAACAATGCATCACCCTAAGGGACACACATGGGACTATATTGTGCATAAATATGCACTATCAGTTACCTAGTTGATCCACACAATGGTTAAATAGAGTCATATGCATAATCTTGAATGTGTCCAAGAAATTATAAAAATCATATTCCAATTTTAAGGTAAGAGGCTCTTAAAATTGATTCCCTTGCGCATGTGATGCACATCAAATCTGAGGATTTGGGAATTATTATTGTGACCAATGGAATTGATAATAATTTTCTCATCATTCCAAGGTAGGATGACTCAGCATGCATGCCAAATCTTAATTTTGTCAAGAGAGAAAATATTTTGTGTACGCAATATTGATATGGAATTGATGTATGAATGATACATCCCAAATGATATGAAAAATATCCACAAGTATTCAGTGTTCATATCCATTATACCGAGTGCTGATTCTCATCATTACTCTAGGTAATGGGTTTCGATATGAAACCATACAATTGGATATCATGAAAAACACATAAGGGTATTTGTAGGATCAGATACATGCGTGTATCAATGATTAACTTGAGCATACCCATAGGGAGAGCGTAGTCTCCATTACTTGTGTTTATGGGACAACTCCACAAAAGAATTCCTCCATCATTTGGAAAAAAAATCTCAAATATTTAAGAAAACTCATATAGAATATGAATACCATGTATGAAGTACACGATATTATTGCAGAATGGACAATATACTACATGAGGTAGTACTATATGGGCTAATAATATTTCCATGGATAACAATGGAGACTTGGAGGTCTTCAATAGTGAAAGTAAACTTCAAAGTTCTCCCCCTGAACGTATGAGCCTCCAATGAGTTGGAGGTACACTTTAGCCAAAACATTTTGAGAAATTATCATGGAGTGAGTGATGCTTCACCACATCAACATAGTCATTATCTCAAAGATTTGTTGCATATGTTAAATCCGCCATGTTCTATATGTCATAGAACAAATAAATTTGTAAAACTGTAAAGAACTTGAAAGTCCTGATAAACAGATGAGTAATCATCTGGACAGTAGTACTAAACGTCCCATTAAGGAGCGCAAAGAATAAGCGAATCATTAGAACATACAACAAAATGCAAGACAACATTAGAGTTGGCTAAGCATTGGATTGGATTTGACCAGAATGGTTGCACAACCATTAGCCTTTTTCAATGAGATAAGGGAAGTCCCATCCAATGCATGTTCGAAGAAATTTCCATATTAAAAAAAATATAGCCGTGTCCTACATGATAATATCATGTATGCAACGAATTTACTCGAAAAGTAAATTATGTAGCAAGAATAGCCATGTCCTACATGATGATATCATGTATGCAACAAATTTACTCGAAAAGTAAACTATGTAGCAAGAAAATATTAGTGCCAAATTTGGTATCAAGTTGATACTTGAATTTAAATTAACCACTATATAGAGAAACAACGACAACGTTGCTGTCGGGTTTTGGTTTCCATTCCTCTGGGAATGCCAAAGTCTTACCAAAACATAATCTCTATAAGGTATTCACCAAAATGATGCACAATTTTCGCTATTTTATTTAAGCAAAATAGTTACTTAAACAATTGTATTCAAGATAAGTCTTGAATTGGTGTATGCAAAATGCAGTAAAATCAAGATGAGTCTTGAATTACATACAATGTAGTGTAAACCTCATATTGGATCGACGATGAAATCGCAACTATTATCAAGGGTGAACAATGGTCACAACCAAGATTTATTGTATCACTGTGTATTAGTTAATACATGGAGGTAGTCACCAATTCGGTGTAGACCTCGCTATAATGGAAGCATAGTTTGCATGTGTGCAGTAGATGCGTAATTCCAGTATGAATAATGGTAACCACTAATCATGGTGTAGACCTTACATGATCCTACATCATATTGGGGATGCACTTTGAGGATAGTCATTATGTGTCAAACACATAATGTAGATCTCCTAGTGGTACTAGAATAGTACGTTGTGTATGGCCAATATGAGAGAATCAAGATAAACACCATAAAGGGGTAAACCATTTGTTCTAAATTTGATATAGGTTACGCACGTTGGGGATAATCACTCACAAAGTGTAGATCCTACAGTAGTAAATGGTACTACTTTGTGCATGGTTAATATCCAAAAATTTGGAACATTGTATCTGTGTGATACAAAATAAATGAGGTAAATACATAAAATATATTGCATACAAATTATGTGAATTATAACTCGACTTAAATTACACAATGAGGCATAAATTAAGGAGTCATAAATTTTTTTAATGCAAGAGGGAAATCAATTGCATTAATATATATACCAAAATAATGATAATGGCAGTCATCAGTATAATGCTACAAAATATCATGTATAAAATACACATAACTGTAGGGTCTAAACATTAAAATGCAAGACACAAAAGTACTGAAAAAATACAACATGTATTTACTAGAAATCCTGAGGGTTCATGTGTAAAAGCTGTTGTAGAAAATAAAAATAATATATGAAAACGCTGTTGGGCCGAAACAATTGCTCCAGACCCAACCAGCATTGGGTCCATGGCCACACGCGAGCGCATGCAGGCCGTATGTGGCCTACGGCCCATGAGCTTGCTAGCCCATCATGCCCATGTGATTGGGCCCATATAAAAGGATGGGGAGCCGCGGGGCAGTGGTTAGGGTTTCTAACCGGCCGCCGCCGCCTCTCTCCGCGCTGGTGCGGGCGGTTGCAAGCCGCCGGCGCACCGGGGTGCAGACAGGTGCGCGCCACTGCCGTAGGGGAGCCAAGAGGACGCCACGGTTCGAGCCCGCGAGTGCGTCACCGCCGTCTGTCGTGTGCCACCACAGCCGCTCACAGTTGCCGACGGATGCGAGTAACTTCGCGGCCGTTCGTCCTGTATGCGCGGTGGGTGCCCTCGCCATGGTCAGTGCCTCTGAAGAGGCTGCCGCAACCGCCGAGGTGTGGCCGAGGTGATGCCTCGGTTTCTCGATCTCTGAAGAGATTTTCATGTCTCCTCTTGGCATAATGCCTCCGCATACTTGCAGGTTGTTGAGGAGAAACAACGCATCGCGGATGGAGAAATCAAAGAACAGCAAGTGTTCATGCCGTCCTTTTTTTACCTTCTTCTGGTCTTCCATGCGAGTGTTCTCCGGTGACGGAAACTCCTCCAGCGTCGTTGTTGTTTGCTTTTGTTCGTCGATGATGTGGCCGAACTCAGCGGCGATTAGAGCAAAGCCAGTGCTGATAACGTATTTCTTTCCATTGATCTCATAGCTCTCTATTTATAGAGAGATTTACAGGGTAGCTGAATAGCCTCAACATTAGTGAATTACATGAATGTACATAGCACTACACAAACTTCATTGCATAGGTAGTGGAGTCTCTTCATGTTCCCCTACTAATGGTATTTGTGGCTGTCATGATGAAGTTTATGACCATAACTTGGGCAGCTGTTGCTGCATTTGATGAGAGCAAAACTGATGGCCTTTTGCCTTCTTAACAGTCCAGATAATTCCGGTAGTTCCCTTGAATAGACAAACGCCGTATGTTGTTGGGCCCAAGATTCACGCCGTATGTTGTTGGGCCCAAGATTCCTCCTCTTTACCATCCATTACAGTACAAAATTTTTCTTTTGCTGCTAACCATATAATCAGATCAAGCAAGATATCATGTATTCGGCAGGCTTTCGGCATACCATTGTAGTTAACATTTACAGATTGGTTCATGTTTCTGTTTATTAACTCATTAAAGTAACTTTCTGCTACCTGTTCCAAACACTGTCCTCGTTGTACTGTAACAAAACCTTCAGCTATCCATCTCCTTATCAGCAGTGATAAACTTAGGTACAAGAAACACGTTTTCAGTTGATATGGTAGATCGCAATAGCTCATGAACAGTATTTTTGTATGATTTCGAGCTCAGGGTTCTGTAGAAGCTCCGATGTTATCGAGTCTCGAAACTTATTCCACTCCTGCCTTGATGCTGGCCTCGTTGCTAAAAGGCTGCCTATTGTCACTATAGCCAAAGGTAAACTATCACATTTCCTGAGGATATCAGCGGTCACCTGTTTCAGGTCTTGTGGCCACTCAGTCTCGTTCTTAAAAATCCTCGTCAAGAATAATTTCTGTGAGTAATTGGCATCTAGTTTCTTCATAGGATAAATAAAGTCACGGTTTGGGAAGCTACAAAATGTAGCAAAATCATCTTTCCTTGTAGTTGTAATTAGTCCACTTGCTAATCTGTTTTGGGGGAAAGCGCATTGGATCTCTCTCCACGCTTGTTTCTGCCATATGTCATCAATTACCACCATGTACCTAGTGATCAATTCATAGACATCGTAAACCATTTGGTTAGTGACATTCCAAGTAGATATTTCAAATAACATTTGATAAAGAAAATAATTTTGATTGTCTGAGACTGAGTGTCACATCCCTACAGCCGGCAAGGACTCTTAGACCATCATCAGTGGAGTCAAAAGATTAAAAAATGTACTTCCATGTGTGGATAAATGAATTTGATCTGAACATTGACCCTATGTGCTGGTGCAGATTCTCTGTTTTATTGAATTGTGACAAAATATCAGGTTCAAAAATTGAAAACATAAATTAAGACAATGCATTATTTGTGTAGGCATCCTGTATGCTTAACTGATGAAATATATGCATAAGAAAGATAGGTTTAATTATTTAGACCCTTCTACAGTGCATTGATGCAATTCTCATGATTTTTAATGCATGCAGCGCCTTGTTTGTGCATCTATATCTCTGCGTTTAAGATTGTTCTGATAGGGAGAAATTGAGATCAACCTAGTTGAAATCTTTTGATTGGACCACATTCCCAGTTGTTCAAATTGATCATCAGCGATTCTAGGATTTATGAAAAAGTTTGCACGGGACCTTCAACAAAAGGTTAATCATATTCTTAGTGAGATCATTGCGTATCTCATACTTTGTAGACTGTTTCTACTCATTTGAACCAGTAGCTGATAATTAAACTTTCTCATATGAAGACCCTCAATCCTTGCGGCATATTCATTTGGATCTGCTGTAAAGAAGACACCACTTTCATAAAACTGTGGTACATATCCGTGAGAACTTTCTCGACATTATAATTTCGGGAGACAAAAACAAAATCAGCGCAGTCATATTAATCTTTGATTTTGTTAAAAACCTGCTTAGCAAGGGTTGTCTTGCCTAACCCTCCAAAGGCCGATCGAGATAACCTTCTGCGGGCACATGTCGGGGCCATCAGTGAAGTGGCGAAGCTAGAGCAAATTAGAGGGTGGTGCATCTACCTTGTGGGTGCAAAAACTTGAGCTGTGGGGGTGCATATATGGTGAAATTTTGATCCAAGTTACTAGTTTTTCATTTTCTTGTGGGTGCATTTGCACCCCTAGATACTACATACCTTCGCCCCTGCATCAATGAGCAGCTTAACAATCGTTTCCATCTGAGTGCCAATAACCACGAGTTTCTCAGCCTCTTCGAAAAGCCCATGTAATCGGGATCAATATGAACAGAAATTGGGGAGGAGGTAGAGGGATCCATCTTATACCGTTTTCACCGATCATTGACCTCCATTGCACAGTCCTTGAGTTCATTGAGCTGATTACTAGTATCATAATGCTTTTTCAGACTGGTGATCATATTTAAGATTTTGTTGATGAATCCATCCAGCATGAAGGTCGCAACGCGATCCTCGATATCATAATAGAGTTCCCTTAGTTGGTTCATCCACACTTATGTCTGAGAACTTTGTTCGTCTGACTCAGGACATTGTTTCAAGGGTTGCCCTCATGCTGCATAATTCATCTCTCAGAAACTCTATCTGGCTACGCACATTCTTTATCCTGTCAAACTCCAACAATAACATAGAAGGGAGATTGGTGAGGACGGGCTCCAGCACCCCCATCAAAGCGCTCGATGTGACTCCGGGCTGATTGGACTCAATGCGATGTGATCTTTACCCGCGGCTGGTCTGGAGACGGGAGAAGTTCCAATTATGCTGAAATCGGGAGCAATTAACGAGTAAAAGCTAGTGGTAATTCTTGAAATCGATGCCTAAATGTGGAAATATTAGTACAAGTCCAATCCAATACCTTAAGTCTACTAGTTCTTGCACAAGTTCTGCCCTGAACATCTTTCTCTTCTTTCTTGTAGTTCTCTTTTCTTCTTTTTCTCCTTGAATATAGGGGGCACAAGACCCCTCCCTCTCCCAATATCTTTGTTTACCCTCTCACACTCCTTATGAGGTTAATTAGTTTGGTTGTCAATCGGATCTAGCAAATCATGACACCTCTTATAACATTATTGATTGGTCACTTTCTTGTAGATAATGTTTGGTTCAAAAATTATAACAGAAACGTAAACGTCACTGAAAAGCACCGGTATTGATTCCAATTTAATGGGTGGCTAGCTTTCTTTGGTTCCCACGCTATAATGTAAATGGAAAGCGGCGTATAGAATACTTCATAGTTGGAAATAGAAGCTGCACAAGAGCAGTAGAGCAGCCGCAGTACATCACAGAATGATGGAGCTTGCAATTTAATTACGCCAGGGTGGGAGCAGTAACAAGTTTACATATGGAGGTATATCCGATTACGTAGGAACCGATACAACATGTGCTGAAACAAACGGACAAATGAGTTTTAGCGTAATCGATTAAAACCTTTTATCTACTAGCAAATATGCTCGTGCGACACACGCGTGCTACCTTCATTATGCCGGCGATCACGACACTGCTGTTTTGAAGATGAGGAGTCCTGGGTTCATACTTTATAGGGCATGCCACCTTTGGTTCCTGTATATTTTGACGATGAGTAGTCCTATGTTCGGACTGTTTCGTCAAGCGTGGTTTGACGAAAAAAAGAGTCAGACACATGGGGTCGTATGAGGGATAATGTTTCAATGACTGGTGGGTTTGTCCGTTGTAGAAAGTTTTGGATTTTTATAGTATAGATTTATGTTGCAAATGCCCCAACCAAACACTACCTTAGTTCATGGTCTCATATCTTGGTGGATGCTGCATATAGACTTATTCTCCAATACACCATGTAAAGAAACATTTTGAACACCCAATTATCCTCTCATAGACAAAACAAGATGAATGGCCCCTGGCCTAACTACACAGTGCCGAGATGTCCTTAAAGGTATGACATTGTTTGAAACATTTAGTCAGCAGCTAGCACATTTTGTTAAGAGAAGACCTTTTTACGTAGGTCGAAAAAATCCTAAATTCTGCCACCCTTACACATCGTCACCTGGGCGGAGCCAGAATCTGATGAAAGGGGATGCTGAGACTATTGAACTTAGCAAACTTCATGTGTTATGTAAAATTCAAGATTGAAAGGCTAGTTTTACATGAAAGTACATGGTTGATAGCACCCCTGCAGATCCGACCCTGATAGGTACCATAGCCCGTGTAAGAGCATCTCCAAGAGCTCTTGTATATTTCATTGACTAGCTAAAAAAAGAGTTGAAAGAGAAAAACTCCCTTCCAACAGACTAGACAACACACTAGCTAATTTTGCAGGCTCGCTATCTTGCCCCCTCCGCTCGGCAAAGACGCCGAGCGGGATGCGCTCGCCATCCGCCGATCCGCACCCGCTTCCCTTCTTCCCGCTTTCGCTCCCTTCTCCCTGCCTCGCCCTCTTCCTCTTTCCCCTCAGTCGGACTCCGCCACCTGCGGCCTTGCCTTGTCTCCCTCCCTTCACTCTACCTCGCCCTCTTCTGCTCGCGTCGCTCCTCGCCGCCGCCGGTGCTGGTTGTGCAGGCATAGAACGCGTCTGAAGAAGTGGTGGCGGCAGTGGCGGAGCTAGACGCCGTGTCCCTCATCATCAAGCTCCCGTCCACGGCGGCGGAGCGGGCGGACGAGGTTCCACCGGATCCCGTCCGTCGGCGTCCGAAGATGTGGCGGTGGCGGTGGCGGAGCTGGACGCCGCACCCTTCTATCGAGCTCCCGCGCGTCGCGGCGTCGCTGGAGGTCGAGGTAGAGGTGGAGGTCAACCTGGTGCCGGCCGCGCCGGCAGAGACCAACTCCCCGCTCCGCCGCCGCCCCGCTCGGCCGGCCGCCCCGCGTCCCCGCTGCCACCCGCCTCTCCGCTTCGCGTAGGCCTCCCCGCTCGGCCACTCCTGCTGCCCCTCTTGGCTGCCGCCTCCACTGAGAGGAGCCGGGAGAGGGATGGGGACCCTAGTTATTTGAACCGGACCGGCGGTCCGACCGGAAAAACCGGAAACCAGTGCCCCAGCCGGTCCGGTTCGGCTAAAAGATCGGCTAAGTAAATGAACCAGGAATATTCTTTTGAACCGGCGGTTTTTTACGTAAACCGGTAGAAAACCGGCCATCTGGACCGCCAAAGACCGGCGCACCCCGCTCACACGCGACGGAAAACAAGCCCAACGCTGGAAATCCCCAAAAATTGGATGCGAGGCGGGGTTTGAACCTGGCACACCTGGGCCGCCCCGCTCCACCGCTGCTCGCTTCGCCTGGGCCTCCCCGCTCCACCGTTGTCCCGCCTCCCTGCTCCTCTGCCGCGCCGCATTCATGCGCCACCTCCCCGCCTCCTCGCTTGGCCATCGTTGCCGCCCCTGGGCTGCCCCGCGGGAAGAGAGGCAAAGAGAGAAGGTGGGAGAGAGGAGAAGGGTTGACCAGGAGAGGATAGGAGTGAGAAGGAAAGGGTCCCTGTTTTTTCTTGGGATTTAAACACAATGTTTTATCTAGTCTCTTGGATTACCACATATAATTAGGTGGTTATCTATTTTTACGAAGGGAGTTTTATCTCTAGATTTAGCTAACAGGATACAGGAGCTTTTGAAGATGCTTAAGACGACCGATGGTATGGTTTTGGTGCACCACCCAAAGAAAGGAAGAAAACAGTATGAAGATGTTGTAGCAGATTACATCATCAACTGCAACATCACGCACCACGCTTAAGCCCTTCATTGATGGATGCGCCATGCAGAAAGACGATAGGTCAATCCAGTGGGGCGCATGTTCTCCGCATACTGCGCGCGGCATGCTGTTTGATGCGTGTAGCCTAGGCTCGGAGGTCGGCATCACATGATAGTTCTCGCCGGCATCACTTACGCGCCTTGTTTCTTTCGTTTTGGGTTTGCAGATCTAATAACAAGAAAAGGAGGCGTATACAATGTACTATACGAGGGCACCAGGATCTGAAATAAGATTACGTGCATGGTTGTCATCCTAAGCTTGAAATCCGGTTAGAAAAGGAGGACGTATACAATGTACTATACGTGCACGATGTTTCTATGAGTTTACATGAGCAGGGACGTACTAAGAGCATCTCTGAGAGTGGCTAAAAAATAAAATCTCAAAATACTAGATTTGAAATCTACAGTTTCGAAAAAAATTAGACCCAAAAGCAGCCACGTCATCAATTGTGGGGCTGTTGTTTGATTTTTTTTCTATGGTGAACAGTGACTCGCGAGCACGGAGTATTGGGAGCTCAGAGAGGGAAGTAAATTTGGCTCAGAATATAGTCAATATTGGACATGCGAAAAAAATAAGAATAGAATTAGGCACTGTTGGAGAATTATTTTTTATTTTTATGCCCAAAACTGATTATGGGAGTGTTTATTGGGTATTCTTAGAGATGCTCTAAAGGTGGTGTAGTGCAGTGGTTCTATTTCTTTTATTAACAATATAATATGATAATAATTTGGATTTTTATTTTTGTATCAAAAACTGATTATTGGGTTACTCTTGGAGATGCTCTAAAGGTGGTGTAGTGCAGTGGTTCTATTTCTTTTATTAACAATATAATATGATAATAATTTGGTATTTGTGCCAAAATAATGAACACGTACTTTTATGGCTTGTAAGATCGTAATGTCTGGTTCTTATCAGAACCCTTTTTTTTATTGTTCTTGCTTATTATATTTCTCTGCTACCTGTTAATACATTTTTAACTACGCAATAAAGTATTCTTGCTATTGGAATTTTCTTTTCAAATTATTTGCAGTAGATGATGTCTAAGTTTGATAGAAACATTATGCATATTGTGCTGTCATTTGTATTCCTTCTCTTCTTGTCAAGTCTTATCTTATGGTGATAGATTTATACTCCGTACATTTTTGAATATATGTCATTTAGGACAAAAATAAACTAATATGCTTATCCTAAGCCTCATATAAGAATAGAGGTAATATATTTTTTAAACTACTTGCTACATCAAAATTTATGTGAATTTTATCTTAGGAGACACCCTATGTCACGCCGATTCAGATACGTAGTATCGGACACGGATACATCGATACGATACGGTATTTTCAAAATAACCCAGTATGCTGGTACGTTTAAAATTTAAATTTAAAACATAAAACAAGTCTCAAATAGACAAATAGTTGACGTTGCCGAAGTGTTGAGCACTTGCATATGCACTACTAATCCCGGTAGCTGCCATCTAATTAAATGAAAAAAACGATCTAAGGAAGCAAGGAGGAAGAATAGGAAGAGTAGTCGGTACAGGGCAAGCGCGTTAGAAGTACAAGAAGGCAATCAGGCGAACAGGCAGCGAGCCGACGTTCAGCGGCGACTTCTCACGTGTATAACTACTGAGGGGGCCGGCTGGGCTGTGTTTTGATGGATTGGGCTTTATTGACGCACTGTCCGACCAAATAGGTATTTTTTTTCTAATTTACCGACCAATATTTTGGAGGACGTCCCAACGTCGTATCGTTGCCGTTTCACATATCGGAGACGTATGCGATACGTAAAACGGCAAGAGTGACGTATCGGCGTGACATAGGCGACACCTAAGGGTGGCATTGTCTTTAGGATACCGTTAGAGCATCTCCAAGAGGTTCTGTATATATGAGTAGCTAAAATCCTAATTTAGCTATTATGTAAAATAAAATAGCTAGCAAAAAGATGATGAAACCCAACAGCTTCTCTAAATCCAAACAACTATCGCATCTTTCTTCATCCTCTCCTTTATTCCCTTCCTTTTCCATAACTCCCGGCCTGCTCCTTCACCGTCAGTGCCACCGTCGTCGTCGTGTTCGTCCAGCAATTGTCAGCACCTGTCCCATGGTTAACTTCACAGTTGCTCAGAACTTGGTTCATCAAAGAAGAAAGGGGTTCAGATAAAAATCGATTGCGGATTGCATTGCAACTAACAAACATACGTATGTATTGTGTACTCATCTGAACCCTGCTTCAAGACCGCTGACATGGACCGGCCGGCGACGGGCACGGGCGCGGACGAAATCACGAAAACTGCGACCTTCTCCAGGGTGCGCCTCCATGGCGAGCGCGTATTAGCCATCGTCGCCTCGCCAACAGGAACCGTTGGACCAGCCGTCGTTGCCTCGCGCCCTCGCCGGACAGCAGCTTGCGACCGAGCTCGAAGGAGACGAAGGCGTCGATGTGGCTTCACAGGGTCGACCCCCATGACGGCGGCCACGACGGCGCGCAGGCCGACCTAGCGGAGGTCGGGGACGGCCCATCCCCTCCGCCGCGAGGGCCTGCAGGTCCACTGCGTTGGCCACCACCAACTCGTGGTCGTCGATGAGGCGCTCAGCGTCCGCCTCCACGCCGACGCCGACGAAGCAGACGGCGCGGTCGCCTAGGAACTCCGCCAGTGCGCCGGGGACGCGGTCGGCTTGGAGGACGCAAGGCGGGGAGGAGGGTGACGACGAGGTCGGGGACGACGACGGGGCCGAGGATCTCGTTGCCGGCGAGGAGGAGGGTGACGTTGGCGCCGGTGGCGACCTGGGCGGCGAGGTTGTCGCGGACCCATCCGCGGGCGGCGTGGATGCCGGTGGTCCCGTCGGCGAAGGAAGGGATCGCGGAGTTGGGGATGGAGACGGCCATAGAGATGGCGGGGGCGTTGGTGGTGAAGGCGGAGAGGAAGGCCGGGGAAGGGAGGGAGAGCGGGAAAGAGGAGAGAGGACGTGAACGAGCGCGGATGGCGAGCGCCCTGGTTCGGCAAATCTACCGACGGAAGGGGACGAGATAACGAGCGGAGGAAAATACCGATCCATTTAGCTACTCTGTTGGATGTGATTTTTTCCTTCTTTTCTCTTTTTTTAGCTATCCAACAGAATATAGAGAAGCTCTTGGAGATGCTCCGTTACATTCAGTTTTGGTTGTAAGATAGTAATGTAAACTAGTGATTTTGTCTACAGGACACTAGGGAGGGTGAAATAAGATTATGCCCTCAGTTCTATTTTACAAAATTTTTGCGAAATTGTTTTTTTTAGCGGAATCTGTAGAGGAGTCCACTTCCTCTATTTTCATTAATGGCGAAAATATGTACAAGAGAGTTACAAAGCACTAAGCTTAAAAGAAAAGAGATTTACATTAGAGGTTAGCATTATCCACATCCATGTCTGACCACTGCCCCATGTTGCTCTCACACCTGCCTGCTATCACCAAGCAGCGCTCCTTTCGCTTTGAGTCATATTGGCCACTGCTGCCTAGCTTCCTCGACACGGTCAAAGCAAGCTGGGACAAACCGTGCACTTCTCATGATAAGCTGCGGGTGCTTCATGTTAAGCTAGGTAGATTGGCAAGGGCACTGAAGCAATGGAGCAAGCAGCAGGTTCAACCGTTAAAACTAGAAGCTGAAGTGGCTGAGGAAGTGGTTCTGCTACTTGATCAAGCCCAAGAGCAAAGGCAACTAACACCAGCAGAAATTGCACTACGGAAAAAAGCCAAGGCTAGGATCCTGGGTTTCACTTCTCTCCGTCGGATTAAAATCAGACAACGTTCGAGGCTTACCTGGATCAAACTCGCTGATGCCAACACAAGATTTTTTCACCTGCGCGCCAACGGCCGAAGAAGAAGAATTTCATACCATTCCTGATGAGTGACAACCGTACACTAACTGATCATGATCAAAAGGCACAGCTGCTTAGGGATCACTACCTCGCTCTCTTTGGGTCAAAAAGGAATCGAGACACCTATCTGAATTGGGACCAACTCAACATGCAGCATCACAACCTGCAGCAGCTTGATGCCCCATTCTCGGAAGAGGAAATCAAGGCAGCCATTATGCAAGCGCCATCTGAAAAAGCCCCTGGACCGGATGGATACACCGGCTTGTTCTACAAGAGGGCCTGGCCGATTATCAAAGGCGATCTCTTCCAAGCTCTACAACAATTATTCCAATTGCGTGCTAGCACATGGAACTTACTGAATTCGGCAAATGTAGCACTAATACCAAAGAAGGACAGCTCGCAGTCCCCTGGTGAATTTCGCCCAATTAGCTTGATGCACAGTGTGGCCAAGATTGTGGCAAAGGTGCTTGCAAACAGATTGGCTCCATATCTTCACAAGATTGTCTCTCCATGCCAATCGGCCTTCATCAAGGGAAGATGTATCCAAGACAACTTCCAGTATGTACAAGGTGCCGTAAACCACTTCCATCGCTCCAAAACACCAATGTTATTCCTCAAATTGGACGTGGCAAAGGCCTTCGATAGTGTTAGATGGGAATATCTACTAGAAGTTATGCAGCGCCAGGGGTTTGGCCAGAGATGGCAAGACCTAATATCAATCCTTTGGGCCTCCAGCACCTCAAGAATCTTGTTGGATGGTATCCCTGGACGACCAATTAAACACCAACGTGGCCTCCGTCAGGGTGACCCATTATCACCTATGCTGTTCATTCTGGCGATGGACCCCTTGCAACGCCTCCTCGACAAGGCAACCAGCCATGGGGTGCTAAACCCCATCGGTGGCGACCCAATCAGAATCAGAACTAGCCTCTACGCGGATGACGCCGCCCTCTTCATTCGACCAAACATTGCTGATATTGAAAATGTCAAAGCGCTTCTCAAGATCTTTGGGGATGCCACTGGTCTCCACACTAACATACAGAAATCTGAGCTCTACCACATTGGCTGCTCTGACATGGATATGACAACCATTGATGCTGCCTTCGAAGGAAAAATTGGCCAATTCCCTTGTCAGTACCTTGGTTTACCCCTTCATATCGGGAGAACTCGCCGAATTGATGAACAGAACCTCGTCGACAAGATTGGAGCTCGTCTACCAGGGTGGAAGGGCAGATTGCTCACACGCGCCGGCCGGCTTACCATGGTGAATTCAGTGCTATCATCAATCCCGGTGTATCATATGATGATTTTTCCGCTTTCCAAATGGGCAATCAACAGGATTGACAGGATCAGAAGAAACTTCCTTTGGACTGGCAGTGGGGATGTCAGGCATGGACAATGCCTAGTGAACTGGCGTCGGGTCAATCGAACCAAGAAGCTTGGTGGACTCGGTGTAAAGGACTTGGAATGCTTTGGCCGAGCCCTCAGACTCCGATGGCCATGGATGTGGTGGACTAGCACGGAAAAGCCGTGGCACGGCATGCCCATCAAGCTCACACAAGCTGAATTATGCCTCTTCCGGGTCTGCACCAGTGTGGATGTGGGCAGCGGTGCAAGGACAAAGTTCTGGAAGGATAGCTGGTTAAATGGCCAAGCACCAATGGATATAGCACCTGATTGCTATCGATTGGCGTGGGGGAAGAATGTGACGGTGCAAAGGGCCATGACCAATAACCGATGGATGCGGGGTCTTAGGAGAATCAGCTCTGAAACAGCGCTCCGCCAGTTCGTGCGGCTATGGGAACTCATTCAGATGGTCAGTTTACATGAAGACCGCACTGATACAATCACCTGGCGCCTGAACCGGGATGGACAATACTCGGCTGCATCAGCCTATGCAGCCCAATTCATTGGCGCCTCTTCTGATGGAGGGTGGACACAAATTTGGGAGGCAAAGGTGGAGCACAAGTGTCGATTCTTTATGTGGCTGCTACTACAACAGAGACTGCACACGGCTGATCGCATCATCAAGCATGATGGGCAAGCTGATCCAATATGCAAGTTATGTCGGTGTCGACAGGAGACCACAATCCACATGGTGGCATCTTGCAGCTATACAAAAGCCCTTTGGCGCAAGGTTGCGCACTGGGCAGGTTTCCAGTTACCAACAAGGAATGGAGGGCCCCTGATAATCCGCAAATGGTGGGAATCAATTGTCATGGCTGCTCCAAACAACTCAACTACACATCTGCAGATCCTGATATACTCGATCTGGAACGTTTGGAAGGAGAGATGCAGGCGGGTCTTCGATAACAAAGCCATCACGTCCATACAGCTACTGGAAGTGATCAAACAGGATGTTGCCAATTATCAACACGCCCATAGGGAAGGCATCGTTGCATGAGATGGGGGAGGAGGGGACCTACGCACATTGCAAACTGTGTTCATAATTACATTCATACCATTAGTTTAGGGAGCATGTAGGAAGATAGACAATGTTCCTTTTTATTTACATCCTGTACATAAACTCTATTCCACTATGAATGAAAAGGCAGAGCACCTGCTGTATTTGCACAAAAAAAACAATTTTGCGAAATTGTTTAACATTCCTTTGTGAAATATAGCATGACAACGTCCTACGCAATTTTAGAATGAGTTATAAGATGTACATGGTGAAAAGGGTTTCAAGAGTTAAGCTAAGGGAATAATGGCCTTTCCAGCCCCCTCTAAGAGATGAAGTCACATTCTTTTGAGACGATCTTGCCAAGGACTCTTTATTCGTAGTGACTAAACCTGATATCATTCTTTTGTGCTGCCGCTTCGATGTACAATGAATCAAATTTTATCCCTGCTATTTTGTTTTAGAGTTTAAATGTATCTAAATCTTTTTGATAATTTACTAACGTATTAATTTATACTCATGCCGGTGCTCTTTGCAGTCATTTTATTACCGATGGATGGGTCAAACGAGAAACGGTTCTTGCGGGGCAAAATTAAAATGAAATGTTGATAAGTTTTTTAGCTGATTTTGTTACCTATATATTGTTTTACTGATATCTGACCAACCTTTTTAACTTCTTGTTTTATGAAACAAATTTGACATGAATGACGTCTCATATTCTCATTGGATGAAAACGTAGACTGAGATCAGAATAAAAACGGCCAATTTGTCAGGTAGCACTCCAATCAAACGCTGGGAAGAGCGAGGAACCGTGTAAAAAAAAATATCGGTGCTTGCCGGGTCGGTTCAGCCGTGGACTATGCTGTCGAGGCCCAAACTGCGGAAACATTTTAGGGCCCAAAAGATCTAGCTTTGTATTTCTGCTGGCCCAAGCATGTAGCCGAACGAAGATGGCGTCTTGGCGAGACGGCGGCGGGACGGGAGAGGCTCAACGAGTCAACGGCGCCTGGACGGGAGAAGCACGGAGAAGGCGAATTCCGCAGCGGCTAGGCCGTGAAGGGCAATCGCAGGCCATCGACAGTGAGTGCTACTGTTCTGAACTTTTCCTTTTCGAATTACCCTTCCGAATCCTGAAATCTGAACTTGAGCGTCTGAAACTGAAACCACCTTCATTGCCTTTCGTTGCGGATTTGCTACTTATTCTGCAGTGAAGTTATGATATATTAAGACACGACGTTGCATCCTGTAGAAGATTACTGTCCCTTCTGTTTCTCAAATTCGTCAAGGAGCGAGAGAGTTGAAAATTCAGCTACTTGGCACAATTATTCATAAACACAGGGAAATTGTACTTCAAATATATCAGGGTTTTTTTTTTTGAAAGATATATCAGGGTATTTTCAATCTATCCAACAAAAGAAAAATAGACAACCCTTACTTCCGATCGCAAAGGAACAAATGAAGGTTCATTTCAGGCCCTTACTTCTGCTTTTATTTGTAGTGTGACTATAACTCAATAGATGTATCTGTAGCCAACCCATGTGTCCGTCACTGCCTGAATCGTTCCAACGTTGCAATCTCTAGTTTGAACCATGGCTTGCGTCATTCCTTTCGAAGCATCCAATTTCTCGAATCCTTATTGTTCACATCTTGTCCTGAATATACCCACGCATTTTGAGTTTTCTGGAACCAGGCAAATCGGAAATATGATAGTTATACTCCTTTTACACTTTAACAACACAGAGAACTGCTCCAGTGAGCTATGGTTTTAAGATAGCTTTGTGGCCCATATATTATACAGGGGCTCATATGCTTCATGACCTCGAATTGCTATCTTGTTTTCTAAAATGACGAGACGACGAGTCACAGTGGCTAAAAGATTCCATTTTTCCTTTCTGTTGAAACTTTGCTTGATTTGCTATCTACAGAAAGATAAAAGCAGCAATATTTCCTAGTGGAGAGTAATACGTAATTGTGGCATAACTTTCCTTGTATGATTTCTTCAATGTATGCCAGAACATTAATTTTGGAACTTGTACTTCGCATGATATTTTCCCATTTGCAAGAACTCCTAGCAACATAGAAGGTCAGACTAACTTGTTTTGACTTCAACATAAAAAATCTTACAAGCTAGCATTGTAATTCTCTGTTTGTACTTTCTATTGCAACATTGGAGAAGTGGAAGTAAAATGTATGCCTTATGGACGTTTTGCCTATTCAACCTTTCTGCCTTACTGCTCAGGAACAGAATTTAATGACATAATCTGTATAAAAAAAAGATGCGACATACTACTTTTGAAAGCTTGTACTCTCTGTTTCTTTTTACAGTATCAAGACAATCCAGAAATGTATGCTGGAAGAACCAAATTGAGACAAAAGTACAAACCTATTATACATTTGAGGATCAATTTGATCAATGCCAGTGCAATTTTGCTGGTTTTGAAATATGCCCCTATAATGTATGATTGGAGCACTCTGCAAAGAGCATGATATTTTCCACGGTGGTTGCTTTTTGATCACCAAGCTGACAACACTGATGACACCAGGATAACGGCAAAGAATCACCCTGTTTAAGTCATAATCCAAACCAGCTACATAAGAAAAGAGAATAAGTACTGGTGCGGTAAATTTTGTTTGAAACAAAACTTCAAAGGAAGAAAGAAGAAATACTAAAAACCTTAAAAATCTTACTCTGTCATGTGGGGGCACTATCTGGTTTGGTCTCCAGTACAACCGTTCTCCTGCTCCTCGTCCTCTACCATATCTTCTTCCCCAAATATATGGATTTCATGCCTTGGACGATTAGGGAGGAGAGCTGCTGCATTGGTAATGGTGGCCTTGGCAGCCTCCACCTCCCAAACCATCGCACCCCGACAATTAATACTGACCCAGAGACATTTGAGGGAGGAAAGGAGGCTAATGCCAAAATCAAAGTTGGCTCCATATGTGGATAGTGCATCATGTACAGCGAATCTAAACCAAAGCCGGTTGAGCCTTGGCATGGCACCTGCTTCAAATATCAGGCTCATCAATCCCTTCTTCCCTTTCAAGTACATAGAAGGACGAAAATGGAACTCCTCGAGACACTGGAATCCATTGGGGCTGATAGTGAGCGATTCCTGCGGGTATTCTGTTGTGAAAATTTGAAGGCAGCGTAGAGCAGTCAAGTCTTTGAGCACATCTACATCTCTGCCTCCCACTTCTTCTATAAAAATAACTAAGTTTGTGAGTACTGAGAGGTAGGATATCCATTTTGGGAGCCTAGCAAAAATGGGGCTGTTACTAGATGTCTGCATATGACATGGATGAGGGCACAACGAATCAAACAAGAAATCCATAGAACAACGTTCTGTAGTCTCAATCCTTAGGAGTGGAGGTTTCTTTCTCCAAGATTACAGAAAGATGAGATCAAAGATTTCTTAAAGCCTCCATCATTAATTGCATTATCACTGCACCACTTAATCCCAAGCACCTTCAATTTGGTTAGGTTTCCTAACCCTCCAGAACTTCTGTGGAGTTTTTGCGGCATCCAACATTGAAAGCTCCTCTAGAGCTGTCATCTCACTAATCCTATTTGGCAATCCTACACCATTAGGCACACATAGGCGCACTAATTGGTGTAGTTCAGCAATAGTTGCTGGCAGTTCTTTTATTCTGGTAGCTCTAAGATCGAGCGTTTGCAAATGCTGTAGCCTTCCAATTTGGCTTGGGATCTTACCAATGTTGCTATTATAGAGACTTTATACCTCAAGTGGCTCAAACTTCCAATATTCTCAATGTCTCTGTCCTCTAGGATAGGACAATTTTGTATATCTAGGACTCGTAAAAGATGAAAATTCAAGAGAGATGGTATCTTCCCAACATCACCAAATACAGTAAATGACCGAACTTGACACAAGCTGTTTGCCCCTAACCAGAGACTTTGTTCTGCACAGTTTCCCTGGAGTGAGAGACGCCGAATTTTGTTAGTCGAAGGTGTCAACTTATGATCAGCCATTATAGTAACAAAATTTTCTTTAACTGATAATGATATAATAAGATCAAACATTATATCATGTACCCGGCAAGCTCTTGGCCTTCCACTATAGTCAGTGCCTACTGGTTCGATCATGTTTCTGTTGATGAGTTCACTAAAGTAGTTTTCTGCAGTATCCTCTAAGTTCTGTCCTTGTTTTTCTGCAATAAATCCTTCAGCTATCCATTTCCTTATTAAGCACAACCGGCCTATCACATGATCTTCTGGAAATATGCTTAGATCCAAGAAACATATCTTCAAGTAGTGGGGTAAATCACAATAGCTAAGAAACAATATTCTTTTAACAAGTTCCAGCTCAGGATCTTGTTCAAGTGCAGATCCAAGAGAATTTCGCACCCTCTCCCACTCTCTTTTAGAGATTGGTTTAGTTGCTAATAGGCTAGCTATGTTAACTATAGCTAGTGGCAAGCCATGGCATTTTCTTAGTATATCATCAGTAACTTCTTTCAATTCAAGTGGGCAGTCATTTTTATGGTAGAAGATCCTTTTCAAGAACAAGCTTTTTGAGTCGTCACGATCAAGGGGCCTCATAGGGTAAACATATTCTTTGTGTGGAAAGCTGCAATATCTAGCAACATCTTCAATTCGTGTTGTTGTGATTATTGTGCTTGCATTACTGTTTTGGGGGAAAGCACATTGGACTTCTTTCCAAGCTTGTTTGCTCCATAGATCATCAATTATAACAAGATACCTATCAGGCAATTAATTTGTTGAAGATCAAGCATTGCATTAGTAGCAATCTGAGTGTGTTCAATCACCACTAATAAATAAAGAACTTGATGCAAGGGCAGATAAAAACTATGCACTCAATAAATAGCATATTATTTCCATACTTGCATACATGAGCATCGTATGATAGACTTTAGAAATCTAATGGTTACTGCTAAACTTTAATGACACAGATCCTAGCGGCTAAACATATGCTGCCATATAACTAAGAAGACAGTTGCAATAGTGTCAAGTGTGCATATTATTAGGAAGCTTTCTCGAGAAGTGCGTGTCTGTGTGGTTAAATGTGTGCTTTAACCATTTTTTTTCTAGGGACCATGTCTTCGATTCTCTGTGACGCTTTCTGATATATCTATTGTAGCGCCCTCAAGATAAAAGGCAGATGTCATATGCCATGCTTTAGCTAATTCACAGGTTCCAAAGTCAATGTAACATAAAAAGGCATGTTTCTTTCATATATAATATTATTTACTGCGTACCTTCTATTTTCGAGATAATCTCTGTTCATATTCACAAGCTGCGGATATTCTAACGTGTTGAGATAAAGATCTTCCTGCAACCTTGCAATGTCTTGATCTTGATCTGTTGTATTTGAGCTACTCTTAAGAAACTGCAATAGTGTGTCACTGAGAATCTTATTGACATTAGGGCTTCGGGTCATGGAGACAAAGGCTGTGCAGTCAAATTGACTTCGAACCTTCTTGAAGACCTGATAAGCAAGTGTTGTCTTGCCTAATCCCCCAAATCCCACAATGGACACAACCTTACGCTGTGTGTGCAAGCTGTCATTGGTGAGCCATTGAACAAGTTTGTCCATTTGACTATCTATACCCACAAGTCTATCTGCCTCCTCAAAGAGCGCAGGCAACCTGGGATCGATTGCTACAGACTTTTGAGATAAGGCTGATGGATCAATCTTATACCTTTTGCGCCGATCACTAACCTCCATCACACGTTCCTTCAGCTCATTGATCTGAATTCCAATATGATAGTGTGCTTTCACAGTGATGACCTTGCTTATGATCTTCTGGATGAACCCATCGCAGGTTGCAACACGGCCAAGGTGGTGCATGAAGATGTCAATGCAATCCTCGACATCATAGGACAGCTCCCTCAACTGACCCATCCACTCCTTTACTTGTAAGCTTGCTTCCTCCGATTCAGACACCATCCCTAGAGTGGTGCTCATGCTGCTCAGTTCATCTCGCAGAAAAATGATCTGCCGATGCACGCCTTGGAGGTTGACATCCTCTCTCTCCAACAGGCTGCCGAGCCTGCCGAGGAGGGGGTTCATCACCCCCATGAGAGCACTCGCTGTCACCCCAACCATCTCTCCCTCTGCACTCTATAGAAATTCGCAAGAAAGTTGCTGTAAGGGATAATACTGAATGACTCTTGGATCTCTTATATTCCCGCACCAGTCTGAGCAGGAAGCTTCGTCCATGCCACCAACACGTAGGCTGGAAAAATATATAGGCTTACCGGGTCAGATATGATCAATGTGGTCCTGATGAGGACTTCAGAAAACCACTTGAAATTACCTTACGCGTCGTGGAATTAAGAATATAACGACTTGTTCTACACGATTGCAATACCAGATCTGCTAGAACAGACAGCAAAACTACTCCCTCCATTTTGGTACGTACTGCCATTTTAGTGATTTGTCTTTCCTGACTTGACCATTGATAACTACAGAACACAAATAGATGACTCGCATGCGTGTTAAATTTGTTTATTATGCCATTTAATATATGATGTTTTGTACCTTGAGCTAGCTTTGTTATCATAATTATGGAAATTTGTGTTCGAAGTTAGTCAGCCGATCGAAACCATGACTTTTCGAAGCTCAAAACATCATATATCCCCTCAATTTCACTTTAGATTTATTCTAAGTCAAACTTATCTAATCCTGGCTAAATTTATATAAAAACATAAAAAAATCTACAACATCAAATTAGCTCTAGGAATCCATCATGCAATATCTTAATAGTATATTTATTTGGTATTGTAGATATTATTACATCTTTCTATAACTTGATCAAATTAAGTTAGATAAGTGAAAATATTATTTGGGACAGAGGGAATACTTGCTGATAGAGGAGTATGTTTTTCCTTGTGACATTCTTTTTCATTTTTACGTAATTGGGCCAAGAAAACCGAAGCACAAATGTCATAAGGTCTCTTATATATTACATACACTGGAACCTGTTTAGGTGATGACTTCCGATCTACGTACAGGTCCTATATATGGTCTTCTTTTTTGATGAAACTATATATGGTCTTCTAGAAACAATTACTTAATCCACTGGTCAAGGTCAACTGTCAAAATCATGCACACTGTCCCCTTCCGATGTATCATGCACACTGTCCCCTTCCGATGTATCTGCTGGGGTGCTTGGTTCCACGGACTAAAACTAAAACGGACTAAAATTAGTTCTAAAACGGACTAAAGATCCAAACCCATGGGACTAAAACCCCTAAAAGGACTAAAACTCTTTAGCTCCACAAGAGAAGCTTATAGGGACTAAAACCACTACTTTTTCATTGGATGCCCCTCCCTCCACCCGCCAGCCCACTTGCTCCCTTTTAGTCCATGGGTAAAGTAGTCTTTGTGCAAGCCATTAAAGCAACTTTAGTCGGATCCAAACAGTAATTTTAGTCGCTAAGGGACTAATTTTAGTCCCTAGGAACCAAACAGGCCCTAAATTGGGTCGTCATTCGTCAATAATTTATTCCACTGTTCCACGTACTGATGTAAACTCTGGACACCAATCCAGCAAAGACTCGGGTAGTCAATGACAACTTTTAGGTGATTCACGTCCTGAAAAAACTAAATCGGAGTTAGTAGCAACTGAAAAGTCTGAAACAACATCAACTTGACAATGATTGTCGCTGTCCAGCGAAGTTACCTAGAGTTAAAATTTTTTAGATAAAGTCCAGTCTATATCTACATCGCAGTCCGAAATATCCAACCATTATTACGAAAGGGATCACACTATGATCGAAAAAGCAAACGGATAAAGAAAACGACACGTCAGCATACTTATCATTATTGGGACCGGTTTTCTTTAATCTAGCTTATTATTAAATCGCAATCCAATTATGCGAAGATCTCCACGGCTCTGGTCTCCAAAGCACGACAAGTCTTTGGTATAGCATTCTTGTGCGTTCTCCTTCTTCTAAAGCAGTTCAGTGTGTTGTCCCGCAAATAAGGTTGTGTATTTACTTTATCAAAGACAATGTCTATCAGAAACTTTAGGATGTGATTAGTAAGTATAATTAATATAATGTTTTTCTTCATTTTCTAATTTTTTTCAAGATTTGTATAATTATCAGAGAATTTAGTACATGAAAATATATATTTTTAAAGTTAAATTAAAACAATATAAGTTATAATGTTGTGTACTTTGTATACATGCTGGTGCATTTTTATGTACGCCTGCGGTTCAATTTGAGTTTAAAATTACTTTAAATTCAAATTTAAATCCGCAGTTGTTTGAGTCCTTACAATTACAAAAGTCCTTTTTTCTGGATAGGGTTCCACTTTTCCCACTAAGTTCCCGGGCTCTTGAGCCCCAACACTCAAAACGCACAGCCAACGTACCCTAGCTCTCGGAAACTGCCTTCGAACCGACTCGCCGTCGCCAATCTTTCGTCAAGAATCCATCTCGAAGGTTCCCTAGGAGTTCTGCCCAGCTGCATCTTTCCATCACCCAGCTCCTGTCATCAACAAGCCTAGAGACAAGCAGCTAATTTCTCTTTGCACCATGAGACAGCCACGATCAAGGATCAATCATCAGCTGTCGCTTTCTTCCCGACATTATTTTACTCCCTAATTAATCGGATGGCATCATCATACGTCATGCTCAACACACATCCAATTCAGTTCCTTTCAGCTACATGCACGTAAACATCAAGGAACAATATAGTTATATAAGCTACTATTGGGTACGTCAGTCCCTCTCCCCTTTTGTATGCGAAGTGTAAGTTTGAGTTGAACTCGGATGCGGCTCCTGACCCAAAACAAACACGCGTGGGGTAGCTCAAACCTGACGCAACGCCGCCTATAAACAGATGTTCGCTAACTCCTCTTCCCCGTTTTCTGTAACAACCCAACCCCCGCGCCTCATGCCCTATCTTATCGGAAAAGCTACGGCGCGACTCGTCGCGCTCGCGCCGGAGGGCGCGACCCCGCGCGGCCCGCGAGGCTGAGCTGTCCACCGCACAGTTGGGCCGGATTTACTTCTATTTACCTTGAACCGGATGTATGATTGCACGAGCACGATAGTGATGCTAGTAGAAGCATTTTTTTAATTAATTACCTCATTTACATTGCATACGTATTGCTGGGCTTATACACATGATAAATATTTTATACTGCCAATTTTTTTATATAACCTTGAATCTTAATTTCTATCAAATTTTATTGTATTGTATATCCCGTGACTATCAACACACATACATTCTGAGTATTATCCTGTGTATTCGTTGCATCAACATATATATTTTGATTATCAACCGACATATATTTTGACTATCAATCGACATATATTATGAGCATCAACTTGTATATTCCGTCTATCAATCTACATACATTGTGACTATGAATCGACATATATTATAGGCATCAATCTGTGTATTCTGTCTATCAATCTACATATATTATGACTATCAATCGAAGTATATTCTAAATACCAACCTATGTATTCTAACTATCAACGTATATATATTATGACTATTAATCTACATTGCATCAACCTATATATTCCACATCTTCATAAATTGATACATGATCTCTACCTAAAATGACAGGTCATTAAAAATACAACACATTGTCACAGAGTTTGTATATATATTGCTATTGTATATCAACATAAGTTGATAGTCGTGTAAAATAGCTTTAAAACATATCAAATATGGATCTAGTTTTGTAGATCTTGCTACAAGTAACGCAATGGCGCAAACGGATTCAAAAATGGATGTGCGATTAGGGAGTTATGCTCATTTTAAAAAACTTTCTAATGTTTTAAAGATAACGTCATGAAAAATATTTGAGTTGAGTGGACTGTGCATGCAAGAGGCAGTCATTTGGTTATTTGGAGGAGGGAGGAGTCACGTCACTGTCAGAACGGAGTGGGAAATGACCGCATGATCAGAAAAGGAGAAAGAGGGGGTCGCGCGGTGCCAGATTAGGGGGGGTCGCGCGGTGCGCCTGGGGCGCGACCGGTCGCGGGATATCCCGCCCCCTATCTTATGCTTGTTGCCGCCTCAGAGATGGCCTCCGCTGGCTGCCGTTGATCTCCCGCGGCCCTGTAGTACCGAGCTGTCACGAGAGCCTTTCCCAAGGTCATCTTCATCGCCGATCAGCAGCGGCCCGGTCATCTTCATCGTCCAGGCTGCCATGGAAGCCCAGTGGGCCGAGATATAACGGTAGCGGTCAGCATACAAAAGAGAAGATACCGAAAGGGAAAGGAATCAATCAACAGAACGAGAACACGAATGCAAGGGCCGTGCTGTGCCTAGGATCTCGGCACGATCGGCGGCACGGCACGGCACGGCACGGCATGAATTTTAGGGCGTGCTTGGGCCGGCAAGGCACGAAGATGGTCCATTGCGCCAGCATGTATTGTTATCTATATATTTTTTATTTACCTTTCCACGAACCTCGAATAACTAGCACTATATAAGAAAATCATAACAATCTACCTTTAATAGGTGAAATCGTATCAATAATTATTTAAAAAATGAAAAAATCGGCAGCATTTTCTATGCCCACAAGACAATCCCAACGTTCACCAACAACATCTAATGGCAAGAGACATTCAATCCATTAGTTTTATAAATTCTTGTGTAATATGGAGTAATAGTATATGTGAACATAACGATGATCCATTGTTTATGAATTTGACATAACTAATATCTGATCAGCCTAGTTGAAACTTGCACCTATGGATTGGCTGAAATTTTTTTATTGCACATCTCAAGAATCACATCCCCACTTGTTTAAAATGATCATCAGCAAATTCTATGATTTGTGCAAAAGTTTGTACAAGACCATATAAAATATTCATGTTAGTTGGCATCATTGCATACCTTTTATTATTCAAAAAATCTCTGTTCCTTTGAACAAGTTCTGGATACTTTAGTGTTCTCATACTAAGGTCTAGCTGCATCCTTGGATCACTTTCAGAAAACTGCAAGAGTACTTCCTGGAGAATTTTGTTTGTATCATAATTTCTGGATACAGACACAAACGCACTGCACTCAAATTGTCTTTTGATTTTGTGGAAAACTTGATTGGCAAGCGTTGTCTTGCCATTGGTTGCAAGGGGGTAGGGGGGCTCCGGCCCCCCTAGCCCCCCCTGCTGGCTCCGCCCTTGCTTTTGGGTGTCAATGCTCATGAGTTTCTCAGCATCTTCAAAAAGCCTAGGCAATCTGGGATCAATTGGAACATAATTTGAGGAGAAGGCAGAGAGATCCATCTTATATCGTTTTCGTCGATCGCTGACCTCAAGTGCACGATACTTGAGTTCATTAAGCTGACTAGCAATGTCATATTGTCTATTCAGACCGGTGACCATATTTAGGAGTTTCTTGACGAACCCATCGCCGGAGCTATCTTGGCAGAGGATGAAGGCCTCAACACGATCCTCGATGTCATAACAGAGCTCCCTCAATTGGTTCATCCAAACTTGTGCATGAGGGCTTTGTTCATCTGATTCAGACATCATTTAGATTACGGTGCTCATGCTGCGTAGTTCAGCTCTAAGAAACTCGATCTGACCACACACATTTTTTATCTTGTCAAATTCCAGTGATAACATAGAAGAGAGATTGCCGAGGCCAGGCTCCAGCGCCCCCATCAAAGCACTCGCTGTGACTTCAACCATCATGCTGGCTGATGGGACTCAACACGATGTGATCGCTGCCTAGCGCAGACTTAGATGCCTGGGGCTGGAGATAGGAGAAGTTTCGGGCAGGCAGAGCTCTACACATATGGCGCGGAAATCTTTGGCCTTCTAGCCCAACGTATTTTATTCTTTTCCTCCCTATAAATTGATCATGCAGCTGACATATGGCCTCTTGGCCTCGTGCATGCCGGTTCATCCTTGCTGGAAGAGTAGGTTATGCGGCTCGTGTGTGTCTATTCAGGGGATGCATCACCGCATAAAGTGCATCCTCTCGTATTCAGCTTGCACATCACTCTCGCATACCTCTTCTGCAGCACCGCATTCTCACAACATCAACGCCGAGTAAATATCTTCTCCGATAGCTAGAATCCTTTTCCATTGGCATTGTGGCTTAAGAGGCCCTGCAATAATCTATTACTTTTAGTGTCATCCTGTACGTTGGCCAATGACCTCATCATCCTCGATAAAATTCACTCACCAACAGTGTCGTTACTCGTTAGGTTGGCTCCATGAATTCCACTGGCATGACCAAAGAGGATGCGCATGCTAGCAAGATGGACTGCCCGACAGTGCCCGAGGCTGTGCCGTCTCTCTGTCGCCAATGACGTTCGTTTCAGAGCAAAACCTGTTGTTCGATTTGTTTGACGCGGTCTGATCTTGTGTTGGAATTTTAATACATACGTGTGATTCATTCTTGGTATGGACTCTATTTTTTTGGCATTGTTACATCGCTCTTTAATGCCGTGATGTTCCTTCAATTTTCCAATTCATAAGAAAACCAAGATTGGTGATTTAATCAATCTTTCTTATGACCATCAGATCATCATAAAATCCAGTGCGGTATATGTTTTTCGTTTTTTTGACTAATGTGGTAATTCCTGAACCCTTTCAGCCGACGTGGTGTTTTTGTTAACACTATTGGCGTGGGGAATACCTAATGCTGTTGGAAGAAAAGAAATTGTACCAGTAATCTGGATTGTCAAACATAGAAAATGAGTTATCCTGGTGCGATCTTGAGGATTTTCCTATCAGCAAGAAAAGTCGAGTGAACGCGATGCAAAAAAAAAAAACTATTGGGCTCAACAGCTATTTGTGTGTCCTGCCTCTTTCCATGCATAGGAAGAGAGTTGTAGTTGGTAAGTCATGTTAAATCACCTCATGTTAGGAAATTCAATCCGTCATTTTAATATGAATTCTTTATAGTAATATAGAATTTTAGAATAATAGAAACTGTTGGATGTTTATAAAATCCGATGGTAGATATTTTTCTCTTTTTAGATTGACGTGGGAATGTTTTGGTCCTCTCGACGAGCGTGTTGACCTTTTAACATCATTGTATATATACTATAAAGAGAATTAGATTTGAAAACACTTCTCACCAAGATTAGGTCCACCTCCCACCTCATAGAGGACCCACCTGTCATGAAAAAAGGACTACGAAATGGAGGGGGGAGACCCATTTTATCGACGTTGTAAAGTGATTTTCCCCTCGAAACCCAAAACTTCTTTCACTAACAAAGGGCCCACCTAATATACCTACATTTGTACCCACGTCTATACACAATTATTCCGTATTGCTAATAGACAATAAATTAGAGAGTTTTTCTCCATATGAATAAATGCCAGCTATCTCGAAAACGATGTGCCTCTCGATTTGAGCTTTGAGATGAGATTTGAGATGAGAATACATAAAGCTCTCTATAAGCGAATATAAATTATTTTTAAAAACGCTTCGCACGGGTGGTCTGTTTACCATGGCCCCACTAAAGTGATATTATTTTATTACCTACATGTCATCTATAAACGTACGTGCCGCACGTGCGTTTTTGCTAGTTAATATAACAGATTACACTCTTCTAACAAGAGTAGAGCTTGGCGGAGGAGATTTGTATATCTTACATCCACTTTTCTATATTTAAGTTTATTCATAGCAAATATTAGACAATGTTTTGGACATTATTACAGAAGTTGTAGGATTAGCATCATGTGTTCGGTGCATGCCGCTCTTTTGAGAATACTACAATGGGTGTTTTCATGGACATAGATGGGGGTTTAGAAATAGGGTATACAAAGGGCAAGATTTTCTCTTTCGTTCAGTACTTTGTCCTTATGGATGTGCACCAATAAGTACTACAGCATATTCCATGCTGATTCTTCCTGCTAGCTTGAAATTTTTTTTGCCTATCTAGCATGCATCATCAGACTTCCATGCTCACCACATCGCCATTATTGGCACCACCATTGCTGCTCCCTTCCTCGGCGTACTCGACCATATCGATGTTGTACAGTATCGGGAGCATGGCCATGGAGCAGAGGCACGGCAAGACGGGCCCGAAGATCCATAGCAGGAGGGGCGCGCCGGCGAAGAAGAGGCGGTTGCCGGCGAGGCTGAGCAGGAATCCCCTCTCCATGACGTTGGCGACGTAGTCCTTGGTGACCGGGAGGTGGAGCGCCGGCGACGGCGAGAGCGCGTTGACGAGGAAGGATGCCTGGTTGAGCGTGCAGATGGCGAGGCTGTGGCAGAGGAAGGCGAGGAGGAAGGCGGCGAGGATGACGGCGTACTTGAGCGCCGTCATGTACTCGCCGTGCGCGCCGAAGACGGCGTCGCTGAGCGGCTTCTTCACGGCGTAGGTGCTGCTGAGCACGGCGGCGACGCCCGTGCAGAAGAGGATCGACGCCGTGGCCACCAGCGTGGACCCCATCAGCATGTTCCGCACCGTCTGCACCACCAGGATCGCCTGCTTCTCGTTGTTCTGCATCGTCCAAGAATCGAACAGCTATATGTATTATTTTGATAGAGAGGCTGGAATATTTGAAATATATTTTTTTCTAAAAAATTGGACATGAGCTATAATGCGGTGTGCAACAGTGAGTAAATATAAATACCTTCATCACGGAGAAGACCCAGAGGCGGCGGGCGGCGGCGCTGATGCCGACGGTGGAGCTGAGAGGGCTGCGGCGGACGGTGCGCCAGAGCCAGACGTGGTACACGATGGGGAAGAGGACGGCGAAAGGGATGAGCACCACGTCCAAGTAGCTCTCCCTCCACGCCATGGCCGATGATGATGTGGACTACTACACCGATGATCTCTCTCTCGCTCCACAAGATCCCCGGCCTCTGACTCGGTCGGAATGCGCGAGTAGATGACGAGGATGTCGTCGCGCCGTGACGAGGCCTCCTCCGTAGTAGTAACTAAACCAGTAGAAACTTATAAAATATTGATTCACATGTTGGTAATATATACCACATATATAAAAACCCAAAATCTTCTTAGTAACCACATGTGGAATCCATGCCACAAAATATTTAATATATGGCATCCATATAGAAAACTAATTAATGGATGAAGCAAAGTGTATCTGATTCATAATATCTCTAAGAAGTACCGAATATATGGCACCTAGAAAATTAATGTAGAGAAAAGTGTGTATTAGATTCATAATATCCTCATGGAGAAAACTAATGTGCGAAGCAAAGCGTATTCAATTCCCAATATCCCTAGGGAGAAGTATCAGATATGCCAGCTATCCAGTAGAATTGAAAACACTTCTCACCTAAAATATTCGTACCCACCTTCTCACTGAGGAGCCACGTGTCATGTTTTTAGGTGGGACCGCAGTCAAAATACATGTGAGGAAGAAGAAAAAACACACTTTCGAGAGACTTTAGTTCATTCTCCGCAAAACTTTTTTCACCCAACGTCCCGCGCGCACCCACCTCCGGCCAGGTGGGTCCTAACTCCTCGCGTGCACACAATTATCCCGTATTGATAGACAAAAGATTGAAGAGTTTTTCTCCATATAAATAAAGACCAACTAACTCGAAAAATAATGTGCCTCTAAATTTGAGAATAGCTAAAGCTCTATATACACACGTGCGTGCCCACGTGCAACCAGCTAGTATAGAAAAATAATGTATGAAACAAGGTGTGTCTAATTCCTAATATCACCTTGGAGAAGTATTTAATATATGGCATCCATATAGAGAAGGAAAAAGTCTAAATTACTCCCTCCAACTATGCATGAAGTCCATATAACCCCCTAAAGTATAAAACAGTTTATATAACCCCTTGGGTTTCTAAAACCAGCTTATTTTTCACCTTTGGCACTCAACTCAATCCGGTTTGACTATGTAGAGGTGGATTTGCTTGTTTTTTTTAGAAGGAAAATGTATTGATCTTAGCACAGTACACCGGTCCTTTTACAAACAGGAACCCAAAAAAGGAAAAATACAGAGAAGTTCAAAACTCCTATTCATCTTCCTCAAAACCCTCAGGGATCCGTTCGTCACCGCCGTCGAATCCGCTTCCCAATCGTCGCCGGACGCCAGAGCCAATCTCCACAAAATGGAGGCCGCAGAGGGCTTACTGCTAGGCAAATCAGCCGATTACGCTGCCTCCCAGGCGCATCGGCCAACTCCGGCACCCACGACGCATCCTTCGATTCCACTGCCGGCAACCCGAGCATAACTCGGATTTCCACAAGAGACCATCTTCCTTGAGATTAAAAGGGTCAGCAACATCATCACCTGAAGAAGACGAAGATGCGCCGGTCCCAGACTCCTGAACAGGTCTCCCCAGCCTCTCCGTTGACGTCGGAGAAGAACGCCACCGGAGAACGGAAGAAGCCGGGAGAAGTCATCCCCTGCAACGCCGTCGCTTCCGCATCACCGACGCCACCAGGAAAAACAAGCCGCAAAGGAGCGATGCTCCTCCGGCAAACCCTAATTCCACTGCCAAACATTGACTGTGAACAAACCCTAGACCTAAAGACTTGATTGAGGACTCGATCTACTTAGAGGACGGACCCCCGCTCCCCTTGCCCCTGCCTAGGAGGCCGGGGGCGAGGGAGAACGGGGGCCAGAGACGAGCGGCGGCGGCGTAGGCGGCGGCCGTTCCGGCAGGTGGATTTGCTTGTTTTGATGACCGAGATGACCACATCTCCCATAATCGTCCACATCAACTGATGGTGTTTTCCTCTTGCTGCTGTCGGCTGGTCCCTAGCCTCTCTCTCTCTTCTCTTCTCTTCGATCAGAGCTTGGCACAGCTTCGACTCGTAGCACTCTGGCAGCCAGGGCTGCGTGGTGCAATGTAACTAGAGTAGGGCTGCTCTTGGCATGGAGGAGCACACAACAACAGTGCTGGTGGCTTGGTTTTGAGCGGCAGCTACATATTAATTTCTCCGGCCAAAAGTGAGGAAATTAGAAAGACTAATTAATAAGAGAGGTGGTATGTATAGGCTTGTATGCAGCTATATATTGTAACTTCAGTTATTCTTTAGCTATCACCTTTTAACTAGGAGGTACTTAGATAGTGCACGGGTGTGCACGCAAGCATGGGATCGACCTGTGCATATATCACGGGCTCGAACTCTCGTTCTCTCTCGCTTTCTAGTTCTTCTTTTTCTTCTTTTTGTTTTGAATAATGCTCTCAGCTCTTCATCCCTTCACTATGGGTCACTTCTATGTATTCCGATCCTCTGCACCAAACCACCACAACACGTACATCTGCTCTACATCCAGTTCCAAATCTGGTAGCTTTAGCATCACCTAGTGAATTAGAAGAGGGGGATAGAGATGTGGCGCTGGGTGTTGTTCTGCTGCTGGTGCTTGGTGTTGGAGACTTGGAGCTAGTGATTGTAAGCAGGGAGAAGGAGCAGGAGATAGTGGTGCCTATCAAGGACTCGAGATGAAGAATGGAGCAGGAGGGAGGGGCAGCGGCGACGGCCAAGAAAAGAAAGATCAGAAGAGAGAGACGGAGCAGCTGAAGCAGATATGGACAATGATCGATGGCAGTGGCCATTGCAGTTATAAAACAAGCAAACCCACTCTGTATGTTGCAAAACCAGTTTTAGTTGTGTGCAAAGGTGAAAAATGAGCTGGTTTTAGAAACCTAGGAGGTGAAATAAACAATTTTATAGATCAAGGGGTTATGTGGACTTCATGCATAGTTAGAGGGAGTATTTTGGACTTCTTCCTATACAAAACTACGAGTACCGTCTGAAACAAAATCAGAATCCAAAGGAGAGATGAATGTCATTACATACCTGCCATAAATGGCTACAGATTAGAACCCATTTCATGCCTTCTTTCGTTGTGACGGCACAATTTTCATTCCATTCCAGAGAAGAAGAAAAACTACAAACGAGCATGAACAGTAGAGCATCCATCCTGGTCCTTGCGGTAACCCTGGTAGCCGCCTTGCTCTTCGCTACCGGTGACGCGTGCGAGGGTGTACCGCCTTGTCTCGGAACCAACACACGTGACCAAGTTTTCTATCAGGATGGGAATGGGCCGGCCCGGCCCTGGCCTTGGACCCGGCCCCATGGCCTCAAGGTCAATTTTAAAAGGCCATGGGCTGACCCAATTTAGTCTTTAACTACGGTCTTGATGGCCCAATAGGTAATATGGGTCGGAATTCACTACTCCAGGAATAGCCATCACAAACGGTTGGGAAAGCCCATCACAAACGGTTTTCCCAACCTTTTGTGATGTTCCGTTTATGATGCCCGGGGCATCACAAACGGTTATGCCCCCATCACAAACGGTTCAAGCCACCAAGCGTTTGTGATTTTCTGCGTCCGAAATAAACCCCAAAAAATACGAAAACCGGAAAAAAATTATTTTCATTTGGGGAGGCCACCAGCCATCCAAGCCATTTTTCGCGCATAAATCGCACGCTCCACGGCCGGCGGGATTCGAACTCAAGACCTCTCCCTCGCGTGAGAATTCCCCTACCACTACACCTCATTGTCACTTGTGACTAGATATGAGACTCCTATCATATTATACCAGACTGAGTTTAAATTGCTTGTTTGAGGCCCTAAACGACTTCAAATCAAAATCTGTTGAACTACAAAGTTTCCTAACTTTTCAAAACCTACAACTTTCATGTTGACCGTTTTTTCATCCGAGGCCGTTTACAAAATTTGAATTTCAAATTTGAGAATATTCAAACTTAGATCTAGCTAACTAGATGACTTCAAATTACAAAGTTATCAACTATAAAGTTTAGGGTTTTCATGTTGACCGTTTTTTCATCCGAGGTCGTTTGGAAAAACTCAAATTTCAAATTTTGAATACAAACTTACTTTTCGTTAGTAAAACAATTTCAAATTAAAAAGTTGTCAACTACAAAGTTTCATAACTTCTGAAGATCTACAACTTTTATGTTGACCATTTTTCCTTACGATGTAGTGAGAGTAACATTTTTCACTAATCTTATATGTCTCTCTTATAGTTTTAGAAACTATAACTCTATGGGAGAGATGCATTTTATAAACAATATTCATATGAATTTGTCAAATGAAGAAATGACCAAAGTGAAAGTTGTGCATCTTGAGAAGCCATACAACTTTGTAGTTCAACATTTTTTGATTTGAAGTCATTTATTATTTTAAAATATGGTTTGAATGTACCATACACATCACAAACGGTTCGTGTTATGAACCGTTTGTGATGGCCCCTTCTTCAAAAACCGTTTGTGATGGCGGTATCACAAACGGTTTTTCAAAACCGTTTGTGATGAGGCCGTTTGTGATGGCACTTTCTGTAGTAGTGCTTGTTCACCCTTTAGGCTATGCTTAAACAAATATAATCGAATAAGTTTTGGCCATATTGTTACTTGACAATTGCTAATTTATAAAAAGAAAAATAATTGTGTTGCTGTAATATTACCGGTAATTACGTGCAAAGAAGGAAAAAAATATACCGTACATGTGCTGCTGGGTATCAACATGAAAAAAAAATTATTCAACCAACATCTTGTATGCACCCATAGACAGAGATGCAAAGTTATTTTTTATGTGCAAAACTACATATAGATGTAAATTATGTGAGACTTTTGGGTCGGCTCTATCATACCCATTGGGTCGGTAGGGTCCGGTTCTATGGCCCCATTTTTTATTTGAGGTCGACCCGTACGACCCATTGGCCTTGTTTTTATGGGCCGGGCCGACTACCCAATGGTCGACCCGGCCCATTCCCATCCTGAGTTTTCTATATGAGGTTTAAGTTTTCTATACGAGGTTAACACACATGTTTTTATTGGTGGCATCGCCACAGAGGAGTCTCTTAGTCTGTGGCTTAGGGCATGTACAACAGACAGCGGCTGTCTATTTGACACGTACAGACAGCTCTGCAATGGATCGTCTATTTAGGTGTCTGTGTGATAATTAATATGTACTCTTTAATGTTGTTTTGCATGGGAGCACGGACCAAAGCAGTGGACGAGATAATATAAGAAATGTATAATGATAGGAACTTCTACAAACAGGTTCTATGGTAGGAACACAAATCTAGAGAAAGTCAAACTCTAGAGCTTCCGCAACTACTGTCTGCTTATTCAGAAAGAGATAAAAATAGAAATGCAACGTAAAAAACACAGATGAGTATTGTAAATTGAATAATAAAATAAGAAAAGCGTAATGTCAGTAATGTCGGACCGGAGGGAGTTCTTGTTAATGGAGTAGTATGTTCTTCCTCGTGGTATGGTTTACCAGTATGGGTCAATCGTAGGAATAGGCGACCAAAACGCAAATGTCACTGAATTGCGTATCTGCTGACTTTTGACTGATGGAAACTGGATACCAATCCAGCAAAAATTCAAGCAGTCAACGACACCTTTTAGCCTTTTATAGATGACTCCGTCCTGAAAACCAAAGCAGAGTGCGATATTCTGAAAATTCTGAAACAGCACCAGCTGGTCACTTGTCGTTGTCCGAGGCTTGTTCATACCTTGAAAGAAGAGTTAGCAGATGCACATGAACACACGTAAGTGCGAGTCTAACAATTTGATAGCTTATAGGACTAAAAAGAACGAAAGCTCAACCAATTTCTTACAGTGGATTTGTCTAGAAGGGGAGGGAGCACGGGAAACACAAATGCTTCCATGGTGCTAAGTTACCTGACTACTGACTGTACAAATTCAAATACTGTTGCAGCTAAACCTGAAGAAATCAAGAGCGAGCATATTTGAACTGTCAGCACAGGTGAAGCTCTATAGAAGAATGGACATGCTCCGCCTTGTAAATGCGGTGCCTAGTTACGCTTGCTACGGTGCTACCTGGTCGCTCTGAAACATTCGTATACTTCGGCAGCGTCGTAGGCGGCAGTGTGGTCATGCCACACTCTGAACATTCATATCGTTGGGGCCGGGCGGACCGCTGAACACTCTGAACTTCGGCAGCGTAGGCGGCAAACTTGTACTGAATGTGGCTGTGACTAAATGAGCTTTGGTGAATATTTTGAAAGTAAAATTGAAATTGTATTGAGATGGATTTAAATGTTCAATATATGACTCGATGTTTATTGGAAGGATTCTGAATGCCTAAGTATTTATTGGATGGATTCTAATGCTCAGATGAAAAATCGAAATCTTGTGCAAAATGGTGATTGCACACTGAATACTGAATATTAGAATGTGCTGCAGCTGCAGCTGCATGGAGCACGGTGCAGTATTCTGGGATACAGCATAGCTATCCAAAGTAAAGCTGAAACCGGACTCGTTGAATGTGCAGGACAAAATAAAGCTGAAAAGGGACTTGCAAAATGTGTGCCATGCTCCCAGAATATTTCCTTGCAGATAGCAACAGAAAGGTAAACATATGTACATCACAGAGTTCTGTCAAGTTGAGGGTAGAACGCTGAATGTTGCCAATTTGGCAATATATTCTGGTGGCAAAAGAGAATGAAGTGTCGCAAAATTCAGTTTCACCAGATGATCGTGCTCCCTGAACTGGATATGGATACAGACATGGCCAACTGCTTGCTTGCAAAAGGGCAAAAGGAAGCTGATTTCTTGCTTCACCAGAACACATGATCTCCAGTAAAAAGATCATCAGTGCGAACTGTACAGGGATCCCCAGAAGAGCTTGTACATGCACTGATTTTGTCTTCAATTTGCTTACCAAGGATGTCAAGTGCACTATCTACTAACACGGTGCATTCTGGAAAGTTGGCTGCTCGATGTGCCAAATTGAGAAATTTGTGAGACATAAGCTTGTAGCGAAGCGTAGCATCAATTGGATTTTCAATTATATTTCCCTGGTTGTCTTGTATAGTCCGAATCCATGCTTCCCATGTCCATCGCTTTAACACATATTGTGGCGGTAGTAATTTGATGTTCATCAAATCAAGAACTTTAAGAGCATGGGCACATAATATCCCAGTTCTATCAAATTGCCTGCAGCTGCATACAACTGTCTGCTTCAAAGGATCACCTATAACTTTGTATTCCTCTTTAAAGGTCAAATCTCCTACTAGATATTCATTACTACCCTCCAATGCTTTGGTGCAAGCTGCCAAGGATCCTTCATATTCACCTTGAAAAGCTTCAAATATAATAGGTGTATACAGCTTGCTAGCCTGCACCAATATAGGTGGTGGTCTCCTCATACTGATTTTAGGCAAATTTTTCCTTGACTCAAATTCTGAATTCAGTTCACTATTCCTTTTTCCTTGCACCACCTTTTCAAAATGCTTAAAGAATTGGATGATATCGAAATCAGACTTGAAATGTTTCTTCAAGTCATTGTTCAGACTCTCATTCGACTGTGTACTTCTCATTCCTAATGTGAAGACATCCTTCATATAACATTCAGCCCATTTCTCTTTCAACTTGTACATACTATCCAACCAAGTTTGCTTGCTCACCTTTTTCCTCATGATGTCAAAATTATGTTCAAATTCTGCAATGTCCATATAATTAAACATGCATGCCCTAACATCCGATAGAATGCTTGTGTCCCCATTCTTCTCTTCATCTAGATGTTTGACAACACTCTGCATAATGTGAAAGGTGCATAATCCATGCCATGCGTCTACAAACACCTCTGCAACTGCCTTTCCCATTGCAGAATCTTCATCAGTATATATTGTTTTAGGTTGCTGCCCATTATGAGCTTTTAGAAAGGTCACAAACAGCCACTTGAAGGATTCAAACGTTTCATCATACATAAGAGCAGCACCAAAAACTACAGTTTCTCTAAAATGATTGAATCCAACAAAGACACCAAAAGGCTTGCTCTCCTTGGTTGTTCCAATAGTGTCAAAACTAACAACATCACCAAAATTAGCATAGTCCATTACCATTTTAGCATCAACCCAAAATATGTTTGTTATTTGTTCTTCACAGTCCATTTGCAATGCATATTGGAATGATGGATTCTCAGCAACTTTTTCTTGAAAATACTTAAGCATGCTACCTGCTTGGCCATATGCCATCTCCCGTTGGCGTTTGGTCGGCAAATAGTTCATGTGATCTTGAAGGGTGTAGCTACGCTTGAGTGATGCACCAACTAGCTGACTAGCCAATTCATGTGCCACTTTCGGTCCAATTCCAGCATCATCTTCTGTTTCAATTTCAACGGCCTGTAAATCTGAAATTTCCTTTTGTGACACCATTTCAACAGCCTTAAGACTCATGTGGACTTGACAATCCGTTCTAGTTTCACGTCGAGGGCGCTTTGTTGAATGATCCCTTTTGTCTCGCCTTCGATGACCTTCATTGGCACAAACGTATCTACATGATGTAACCGTGCCATCAGATGGTCTTCTGTTTGTATACCTTTTTCTCACCTCAAAGCCTTTCTGTCCACCATAGGCAACCCAAAATGACCAAGCCTCATCTGGATTTCTAAATTCCATGCCAACATAAGGTGCTAAACTAGGCATCAAGGTCCCACTGTATAAAAAAGAATACCAAGTGTGAGAATAGTGCACAAAGATACTGACCAAAAAATTTCATGTAATCTCATACTAAAATTTGTGAGATTTCATGACAAAGGGAACATGCATGGAATAGCAGTACTTGGGAACAACTAAAATCCATTGGATGTCACTAAAGAAATAACAAGATGGAGTTGTATCACTTACGTGTTAGAATCATGGTGCACCGTGAAAATCTCTTTTCCCATTTCAGTAGTATACAGAAGTAAATTGATATCAGCCACGAATTGGATCTACAATCAATCGCTTCTTTGCCTTGGGAGTGCAAGGGAAAGCCAAGGATCAGGGATTTTCTTTTTGGCACGAAAACCTGCAGCAATTGATGCTATTATGTCCTCCTGCCATCATCTAGGCACGTATTGTGCTGCCAGACAACCGGACAGGGCCACATCACAGAAGACAACTGACTGGGCTCTTTCTGTTTATGTGGGTGTTCGCTTCCTGCCGTTGGATGTGGCAAGAACAACGATGCGGCATCAGACGTCCATCTGATGAAAATTCTCTTTAAGGTATGCCTATCAAAAACCCCAATATAGAGTAAGGTATAATCAATACACAATTCCGCAACACAAACAACAAAATTCAAAATTCTCCGACAATTTGGTATACAATTATAAAGTAATCCAAAGGACAATAATAATATATTGAAATAAACGTACGTACCAATTTCAGGCTAAGCTTAGCAAACTTAAAATTGCCGAATCACATCCATATGTTAACATATACAAACTAATTTCAGGCTAAGCTAAGCAAATCTGCACTTGAAATTGCCGGATTGGAGTAGACTACTAGAATGGTCCACTCCACTCACCGGTTATACGGAGCAGAGCAGAGCGCTGGACCGCTGGAGCTGGACGGCAACGCGGGGGCGACGGTTGGGGACCAGGCGGCCAGCGCGGCCGCCACGGCGGCACGTCGGGGACAGGATGTAGGGCGGCGGTGACCCGGCGCTTGGGCACTGCCGGAGCCCTGGAGCGCTGGAGGAAGGCTCCGCGGTGGCTGGCGGCCTGACGGCGCGGCTGGAGCCTGGACGTCGGGACTCGGGGCCGGGCACTCCGGCGGGCGGCGTCGCCGTCGCGCGGAGTGGGGGGACGAGGGCAGCGGCCGAGACGGCGATAGGCGTGAGGCGAGGCGTGGGGACGGGCGAACGGCACGGGCGACGCCGCGACGGGCTGATGGGAGGATGTGCAAGGTTAAGGCCGTTGTCGGGCCTATTCTCCAATTTGGGCCTTCGAAATCTAAGCAGTTTTTTTTTCCTTTTAGGAACTTCGTGCGCAAAAAAGAATTCCGGGGTAGTCTGGGCCGGTATGGATCACCTTTAGGCCCTGCCACTGAAATCAATTTGACAGATGTTTATTTACCACGCGATGGAAAATTACCTGGGCAAACTACTACGTACAAAACAGAGCAAGCATCAAAGGTTGGGGAAAAAATCTAGTGCTTATACATAGACCATGGCACTACAAGTTACTCCCTCCGTAACACAATATAAACATTCGAAACATTCAAATATAAAAAATAATAGAACTGCTAAAAGACCACTACATCCCTCATTTTACACTACCCACCAACTCTACACCTACCCCACCAACGCAGTTTTATCCTATCCCTGCAAATACTTACATTGTACCACAAAATTTAAACCCTACAAATGCTAACATACCGGAAAGGAGGGAGTATTCGCTAAGAGAGCATCCTAGTGCACCCAAAAAAAAGCTATACATGTAGTACTTATGAGTTCTTGCAAGTTGCAACGATGCCTTCTCATACTTGAATGACATCAAGGGAGCCGGAAATGGGCTAATTAATAATGTAACCCCTGAAAATTAAAACCATCCTTGATTTTCTCTTGAACCTCTTTTGGAGGGGATTAACCGAACAATCTCTTTTGTAAAATAGCAAACGTCTGCTATGTTTACTTGAGTTATGCTGATGGCTTATACTGATTCGTTGTGAGAGAAAAATACTGTTGGTTGATAGTTTATGCTGATTTGTTGTGAGAGAAAAATATCGTTGGCTGATAAACATAAACATAAGTCAAGCGAACATGCTCATTTTAGCTAATACACGATGACTTATGAGTGGCCAGCATACCCATCACATATATATTATTCCAAAATGTGAAATTGATCCGTCCGTCAGGCGAGGGATGCTCCCAGTCGGGAAGCGAGCACAGTCTTGTACTTGTCACCTACGACCAAGCTATGCAACGACGTCTGGCCTAGGGAGTCCAGCTTCGCAATGCAATGGCCGATCGCCACCACGGCGTCGCCGTAACCCTGACGGAGGGGCGCGAACTCGCAGCGGCGCAGATGGCCCTCCACGGCGGCCATGGCCGCGCACGCCGTGCGCATGTCGCCGTAGCAGCCAGACAGCATCGTGCGCTGCCGCCCTTTGGGTACCGACCCGCCCTGCAGCAACGCGCTGATCGTCCTCGCGGTGCCGTCGCACGACAGCGCGGCCGATCTGGCGGCGACGGCGGCGTAGGTCGAGAGCTTGGTGTCCGGCGGCGAGCTGGTGCGCAGCGTCCGCAGGCACAGAGCGTGCATGCGCGGGTCCGTGCTCGCCACCGTCTGGCACGCGTCCTCGATGGACATCGATCGGACGCCATCGCAAGCGTGGCCGGTGGCGAAGAGCAAGGCGGCCACAAGGGCCGTCGCCGCAAGAACAAGGATGGCCGCTCTGTAGTTCATGGTTCGTCTCTGGGTTCTTTCTCTTTTTCTTTTTGTCTGTGCAATGGAAACTGTGTGCAAGTCGATCACAACGAAAGAGTGCATATGGCTTTTATAGGACATCTTCAATTTATGACAATATATATCTAAATGCGATGCGACTCTTCTTTGGATTTTGGTACTCATAGACATTAGTTTTAGATGCACATCCATATATTGGTTTTCTATATGGATACCATATTAAATACTTCTCCATGAAACATCTTTTTCTTTGGATTTTGGTACTCATAGACCTGTCTCTTATACACATCTAGATGTGTATAAGAGACAGTCCATATATTGGTTTTCTATATGGATACCATATTAAATACTTCTCCATGAAACATCTTTTTCTTTGGATTTTGGTACTCATAGACATTAGTTTTTGATGCACATCCATATATTGGTTTTCTATATGGATACCATATTAAATACTTCTCCATGAAACATCTTTGGATACCATATTAAATACTTCTCCATGAAACATCTTAGTGCTGTAAGTAAAAATATATGTATCCCATGTCAAGAAAGAAGAGGTGGCCGTTGTAGGACTTCTTACATTAGTGAAAATTATAAATGCGATTCTTCTCTCCTTTGGGTTCAGATATCTTGCTTCTAACATTAGTTTTTATATGGATGAAACATGCAAGTACTTCTTTTACCGGGATTACACACGTGGGATCAAATGGATTTTAGTTGTCCCCAAGTACTGCTATTCCTTGCGTGTTCCCTTTGGCATGAAACATGCTCCTAGAGTCCTAGCCCTCCAGAGAAGTGACTGATTCTCTGGGACTGTGCCCACTGCCCAGCAATCACGCAGATGCAGCAACAAATAACCTTTATAATGGGTAAATTAAGGACATGGCAACAAAAAGTCGTTCTCATTGCATTTTCATACAATCCTAACATTGTGTTGTTGTCATTCATAAACACCAACCGACACGAAGCCAAAACAGAGGTACATTGTTGTCAACTACCATCCCCTCACCGCTATCTTGCTCCTGTAAAAAATCCACTGCAGAGGATCCACCTGCCAACCCTAAATTAATGTTCCTCATCAAACTTGATCTTTTTCGCTGAAGGCTGAATGCTCCCAATCTGCACAATCAATGAAAATAGTAGATGATTAGCATCGCTAATCCCACGTCCCACAATAAATACCACAGCTGGAATCCTATTTTCTGTTTGCAATTTGTATGTGAAAAGAGTTACAACACGACAAACATCATTGAGTTTATATCTTTTTGTGCCTCAAAATTGTCAAGTGTCTACTATTTCTCGGCGGTGCACCTTGTTGGTGCAGTTGGCTACCGAACTGGGATTCAGAATTCAGAACTAATATGTGCAAAGTACTTTCATCTTATCAGGCACAGAGATCCAAATACGAGTACAATTCATTCAGTCACTTCGCAAAGTGCTACTGTTGCTAACAATTTTGCTGATCTATTTACTTAGTTGAAAACTTTTTTAGCACCTGTTCTGAGTGAGAACAGCAATCCACAAGAACACAATTCCGTTTGCATAATAAAGGTTGTGTTTTCCTGATTCCCCTAGTCAATCACGAATCAATTTTCCTTAACCAACTTTGTATCCCAAAGTAGGAGGCACAACTAGCACCAAAATAAGTGCAGATGGCATAACAAAATAAAATTGCAGATAAATAACATGGCTAATTGGCATCTGAAACCAACAGGGGTCTGTGACAGAGTTGACCTGACCATCATCAAGGATACAGGGACTTTACTACATCCAGTGTAAAATAAATAGCACAATGATTATCTGTAACTTTCAAATGTTACTCAGAAGCATGAAAGCATCATTGTATATTTGATCAAAAGAAATCATTAAATAAATTAGCAACAGTGAGTGAAGTTTAACTTACAAGGGCTGGACACTCGTAATCAATACCAGCAGCCTTGATTCTTTTGCGACGCTTTTCGTCCCGCTTTACGATTCCTTCAACCATCTTTTTGTGTTCTTCTGTAGTTTTATCCTGGTAACACATCTATTTAGTAAGATGCACATATTATGATACAATTGTAGTTAGTAACGCGTTACCTTGTTGTGTCTCTTCCGTTCAATTGCGACTCGATCAATTGGTACAAATCCCTTGCGTACACCTTTCCATCTGAACAAATTCATAATAAGACAGGGAAATTGCACGGGACAAGAATTTCATTCCCGTTTTAATGAATATAAGCAAGAAATAGAGACTACACAGCTACAGATCTAGAACTACTGATACAGCACATAAACACAACCATAATTCTTTACTGGCAAGTGCTGAAGTGCTAAGTTGTTTCTTAACGGTCAACAAATTATGTCCTTAGCCTAATAACTTTCTGCACAAGTTCTGGTTCTTTTTTTACAAGTTGTGTTGCAATTGACCCAAACATATGAAGCCCATTCAATGCAAATACAGTACCAACTCCTTACAAGTTACAATTCAAGCACTAAGTTGATTGGTGCAAAAAAAATGTAAATGCATAATCCAGAGTGCAAAAAACACTCAACCTTTGTTCACTAAAAACATTTTGAGTTGGTGGTCGTTGGTTCTCAGGATCTTCTGTGGACTGATCTTGCATGTGCATCAGTGCATGGATATGTGGTGGACTTTCATATGAATAATGGTATTAATACAAGTCACATGATATGAAATAGCCTCATTTAAAAACAATTACATCACTGTAAAATACTTTAATTGATTCAAGATCCGTTGCAGTGCACAGATGCTTTGGCTAGCTTATATTAAGTCATGGTATTTGTATTATACATCTGCTTGCGACTCTTATTTCAGCAGACACATGCTTGCTTATTGAATGTGCGACTAGTCGGTATTCATATCCACAGGAATGATTATGTTCACAGCCATACAACTTTCACATATCAGATGCATATCTGCAAATTAATATCCAGACTACTAGGAATATCAAAGCTACTTTTCCTTCCTTCCAAAAAAAGTGAGAGCAAGCATAATCCAGTACTTCAATCCAATAGGCAGCATGTATGAAGAGGGCTTACAATTTTGGATGAACTTTCTCCGGTGGGACAAGCGAAACTCGCAAAGTGTGCTCAAACAGGAGATAATTATTCATCTCATCAGCTACAACCTTCGCCACCTGATACACACATCCCAAAACTGTGAGCAACAGGAAGCAACGTAACATAGCTGTAGAAGTACCTAAAAGATGAACTTACAGCAGGGCTCTCAAATTCAATGAATCCATAGTGCTTGGACTTTCCTGTCTGAAAATATCAACAAACCACAAGTTAGAGGCTCACAAACAATGCAAGGAAATCATGAATTGCACAGCATTATCGCAGGATAACAGGATACCTTGCGGTTCCGAGCAATCCTAAGCCTCCTAATATCCCCAAACTGCTTAAAGAACCCTGCAACAACAAAGCGAACTCACATCATCCCTTGCATCCAGTGCACCTTATTGTCCCCAAACAAATCACATCGACACCACAATAAATTCTCGACACCCCATCTCCATCGCACAGAAACACACCTTGCATCTGGTCCTCGTAGAAGCCGTGGGGAATGTGCCCAATGTAGACAATAGTGGCAGTGTTCTCCGGCTCCTCGGGCTGCTGCAGCTGCTTCCTGTTCCTCTTCCCCAGCCCGTCCTCCAGCGGCTGCCAGCAACACGACAAATCAAGACCAAGGTTAGCCGGGGACGCCGCGCACAAAACCAAAATCAGGGAGAGCGTAGCCACGCACCAGGAAGTCCTTGCCCTCGCCGGAGCGGGGAGTCGCGGTGCGCCGCGCGAGGACCCGCTTCTGGTTCCGCTTCTTGTCCCGCATCCCCATCTCGCCCAACCTTCCTCCTCTCTACCTACTCCCCTGCGCAGCCCTGCTGGATGCCGCCGTTCGGGAGGAGAGCGAGAACGAAACAGAGTGAGCAAGGGACCTCGGACCAGGGCTGAATGTAGCGGAGGGGCTTGGTGCGCGTGCCGTACCTGGATATGGCGCTCGTCGGGCGCGGGGAGGCGGTAGGCGCCGGCGAGGGGGGCCTGAGGCGACGCGGTGGGAGAGGAGAGGCGGGGAGCCGTCGCGGGCAGGGGAGAAAGAGGGGTTAGGGTTTGCCGATGGGGATGTTTTTGATGGAAGTGCTGCGGCGGAGGCTTTGGGCCTTAGCCCAATAACAGAAAGGCCTGGATTTTTTTTTTTGAGCACACTGCACACAGAAAGGCCTGGAATTTTTTTTTTGAGCACACTGCACACAGAAAGGCCTGGAAATTGCCTGTAGGCCTTCCAGGGTACCACCGAAAGTACTACACACCAATTTCAGGCTAGACTGTCTCCAACAAGGTAGGCATCTCGCGACCCAAATCCATTTTGGGTCGTACATAGTGTGTTTAGGTATCCAAAATCCTCTTCAACAGAATACCCAAACCCCATACCCATCTTGCCTATCGACGTCCTGACGATCCAAAAATAGCTCTCTCTCTCTGAAGCGTCCCCTCGAAAGAGAGAACTAAATGTGATGCAAATACCAGTCCCAGGATGCTGGTTCACATTATTACAACAGATGGTTCAGTACATAAACAACATTACGGATGACGATAGCATTGCAAGGCCACTACAAACAGAACTAAAGCTAGACTCCAGATAAACAGGTTGATAACATAGAGGTCTTCATCAGAGTGGATATCCATGCGGCTTCAAGCGGGTGACCCTAACTCACAGGCAAAGGTTGGGTGTAGAACGAACCCTCCTAAACGACGTCCTAAGGCACAAAGTCTGGGTCTGCCTCTGTAACAA
>OAMR01000045.1:1990692-2018960 GCA_900205405.1 Echinochloa crus-galli
TTGCTGGCTGATGTCCTATTCCTGTCTGGAACGTGCGGGCTCCATGCCGCGCGGCCGCCGCTGGCTGGGCGCGCGGGCCCTGTGCCGCAGTCGTGAGGCCGCCGCCGCCACTGGCCTGGTGTGCGGGGCCCTCGCGTTGGCCGAGCCCAGAGATGGGACGGGACACGGGAGCGAGAGAAGGGAAGGAGAGGAAGGAGAGGAAGGAGAAGAGAGGCTGCGGTAGAGCCCACGAGGACAGAGGGGCAAAATCGTCTTTTCGCATGGGAGTTAACGGTTCATGGATGGAAAATGTGATGGAATGTCAAATAAGGAATGGGTAAGTTTTCCAGTGTCAAATAGGGAACAAAATTTTTTTTCAGGGCCAAATAAGAAACGAGTAACTTTTCCAGTGTCAAATAGGGAATTCTCTCGTAATAGTGAGCTCACCCTCCATCACGGGCGTCCTGTGTTGATCACGGTGAGGAAAATTTTCTTGTCCATAGCCTTGCTGATGAACCGAAACTGGGAAATAGAATCCTATGACCTACGTACGTGCTCTAATCGTCAGCACCGCGTTCAGGAAAAAAGCTGATGGAATGGATCGGAGTCAACTTACATAGATGCCAACATGAGATTGATCCAAGCGAGCGTTCTGTATGGTGGCCGGAATTGCGAACATACGCATGCATGGCAACAACTTCGGCAACATGACGACGGCGGATCGATGATGATGTCCAACAAATGGGCTGCATGGCAATGGCACTGTTATGATGACCAAATTCCAGCGCAGGCCACAAGGAAGCTTCGTTCGAGGAGGACCTGTGTTAAATTGATCTCACAGACTCAGACCCTTGATCGCGCCCGGTGCTCAACCATGTTATGGCCGGTTGGTCGGCCCCATTGTGTAGCACAATTAAAAACACAAGTGGGGGTAGGCACTCTGAAGGATTCGCGCCGTTCCCCAACCGCCGCTCCCTCGCTCTCATTACGATGGGGCGTTGAGAGAGGTGGTGGAGAGAGAGAAGCTGCGTGGTGGGAAAGAGAGAAAGGGCAAGGAGGAGAGGACTAGGCTTTTTGGGGGAGTGGCCGGCGCCGGGATTTATATACGTCCGATAACGCCGGTTGGCCATCAGATCAGATTGCGTCGATCTGCACATGGCGCAACAGGAAGCGTAGGCCATGCCGGGCGCGTCTAGTCATCACCTAGGCGATGGTGGTGCACCTGTCGCCTGAAGATTTGTCCACGTGTTTCCAGCAACCAGAGGAGAGTCGGAATAGACAACAGCACATGCATGGGAAAACCCTTGAGAAAAAAAGTTATTACTCTTAAGCTAAATATCCAAATTGAATTTCGATTACACCATAATATTCGTTACGGTAAAATTTATGCATACAAATATTGTTTAAAATGTTCTTCATATTTCTGAATTTAAACTTCAGGAAGCAAGCCATTGAGTTATATTCAGTCAATGACGCCTCTTAATAATGGAGGCAATTATAGCTGGTGGCGAGAGAAAGTTAAGATTGAGCTGCACTTGTGCTTTCAGAAATAGATCTTCCGATGTGTGATCCATGTCTCGTTGAGCCAGAAGAAGCCATAAGGTGGATAGAATGAGACAAACGATGCATTTTACGACCGAGTGCATGACCATGCATGCACTAGGGAGAACAAAGTACGACCATGAAGAAGGGAAGGAGCTGTCAAACCTCAAGTGTTTTGATGGTGATTAACAGCTTCATTGTGGAGTCAACCAGGGGAGCTCAGACACTAGGATAACCTCAGTGGGACTCCTCTACGGCACAAGGAAAGGCTTCTCAGAATGAAAACCATCAGAAATAAAAGGTAGACCAGGACACTTAAATGTTTAATGATAAACGTGTTGCTCTTAGCTCCTGACAAGACTCGTTTCATATGTTGTCCATGGCCCTGTTTAGTGTTCCATGCATGAGGAGAGAGATTTGATGTGATTTGATGTGATAGGTGAATAGTGAAGTTTGGAGAGAGAATTTTTGGGAAGTCTGGACCGTGTTTCTTTGGGGGTGGAAAAAATATTTCCACCCCTTTGACCAATAATTAATGATATTAAATAAAGTCAGTTTACAAAACTATCTTCACAACATTGAACTATTTCGCGAGACCTACCTAATGAGGCCTTTGACCGCACGATTAGAGAATGGTTACTGTAGCACTACTGTAGCAAAACATGGACTAATTAGGCTCATTAAATTCGTCGCGCAAAGTTGCACTCGTCTCTAAACGGGTTTTGCAAATAGACTTCATTTAGTACTTCATGCATGCAAGATTCCCTTTGGAAATTTTTTTCCGGAGTGGAAAGAAACACAGCCCTGGGGAACTAAACACAGCCTATCTTTCACGCAGAAGACCCAATATGTAGCTTGATGCGGTTGTCCTGTGGACCGATGCTTTTCTCCGGATTGCTGGGATGTCTCGTTTTTCTACATCTTGTACAGTTTTATCAGGCAAGACTATTCCATTGTCTAAAAAAAACAGGCAAATGATTTGAATTCCCAACCGATCTTCAATTTATGTTGCAAATGGGTGTGGAATGTAATGATTCAGATGCAATCAAGCACAATGAATAATTAGTTCACCATGCCTCCGTTGGCAAATACTGGTGGGATACACTAATTTCTGCAGCTCCTGCCCCCGGACCAGCATATATTCATATGTACAGCTTGTCAGATTGGAAAGGTGTGCTGTTGGCGGGTCTTCGACAACAAGGCCATACCCGGCTTTTGGCTGGCGCACACAACATAGTGCCAGCATGGGCATCCCCGCTGCTCGATCTTCTGGATTTTCTGAAGTTTTTTTTACTGCACTTGCAGCCCCTGAACATAGAAAAATCAATAAAACCAAATAGAATTGTTATTTGGCCGGGGGGAGTATAGTGAAAATGCAGAGGATGCATCTGCTTCACTGCTTGTTTGCTTAAAAAACAATGGATCACGTGGGCGCACATGGTAGTATTATATTCTCTCTGTTTGGTTTCAGAGGGAATATAATCGAATGCACGTTGGAAATCAGTAGCCACGTTTTATTAATGTGTTCTGCACATGAGCATACAGCGCCTTCCATTACCTGCTGCTTTTGCATCTGAATGATTGAGAGAGACAGAGAGCGCCTGCTATCTTAAGCGGCTACCCGAGACCGAGAGCCCCAACCATCATCGCTAACTCCAACGAACAGCGTCGCCCATCCCCCAAACCTCGAGATCCATCCCCGTCTTTTGCGCGCGCACAATGGGTTCCGACTTCAATGCGATCCCCCTGATCGGTACGCGTTAACTGTTAATTGCTTGTGCTCTGAGATATCGATTCGTAATCAGTTGTTTGTTTATTTTCCTGCTATTGTCAGATATCAGCCCGCTTGTCGAAAAGGTTGATGATCCCAATATGGCCAATGACGCGGATTTGCTGGAGGTTGTGCGAATGCTGGATGATGCTTGCAAGGAGGCCGGATTCTTCTATGTGGTAATCACTTGTTCATTTCGTGAGAGCAGACAACCTGCTCCAAATCTTTAGGCTAAATGTATTAGTTGAGTTGTTTTAACTAAGGATTCTAATTAAGGCGTTGGAACTTTGACAAGAACTTGGCGTTATGATGGCAAAAAATCCATTTTGAATATATTCTTTAGTAAAATCATGTCAGCAAAGCATGTTATTATGTTTGAAATAAATATGTGGATATTTAAGCATTAACAATGTATGAGGCATGCCCTGAAGTTACATGGTGGTAACATGTACAATACTGATGTTCATACCATGTTCAATCTTGCAACAGGTGCATATGTACAGTTTTCTTTCCTTTTTCTGGTCAACGAAAAAAAGATTAATCTTTAAACAATCTTTTACTGTATAAGATAACCTCGGAAAATGCTGTCTACACGATGTGTTAACAGAAAGGCCATGGTATTACTGAGTCGCTAATGAAGTCAGTCCGGGATGTGACACGCAAATTCTTTGAGCTTCCTTATGAAGAGAAATTAAAGATAAAGATGACACCTAAGACTGGATATAGGTGCAGTTACTTTAACATGTCCAAATTTTCCTTGTAGTTTTCTTTAAAAAAACTTCTGCTGTAGTTATATGTTTGATCCTTTGGGGAACTTCTGACTCTTTATTTTCAGAGGGTATCAAAGGATAGGGGAGAATGTTACCAAGGGTAAACTTGACATGCAAGAAGCAATTGATGTAAGTTCACTTTTGTCTTTGCATTTTCTTGTCATGCTTTGAACTGTTCACAGCTAAACCCTGAGAGAAAATATGGCAGTTCTACACTCCTATTGTACCTGGCAAATATGGAGATCTTGCTAAAGTAGTGGAGGGATCTAATTTATGGTATATTTCCACACTCAAGTTTACATCCCTGTTATCTAAGGCCGTGTTTAGTTGCATAAAGTTTCCAAAAAGCAACTCCCAAGTTCACTATGCAAAAAGAAAGATTCCCATCACATCATAATGTCATAACATGCATGGAGTACTAAATGTAGATGAAATCAAAAACTAATTTCACAGTTTTGTTGTACTCTACGAGACGAACATTTTGAGCCTAATTAATCAATTTTTGAATAATTTTTCACACATACAAACGAAAATGCTAAAGTAGCGCAATGATTACGAAGTGACATCTTACTCCCAAATTCAACATCCCAATTCTAACATCTAAACACCCCCTAAGGTACATAGGAGTACATCTTAGAGCACCACATGTATTTTAGGCGGCCCCAGCACAAAACATGATTTTAAATCGCATTGGGCGGCCTGTTAATGATGGGCCTTTGCAGCTACACGAGAGTGGGCCAAATTCCATGGAACAACCAAACTTTGAGTGGCGCCCGTGCTGCCACTGGGCCTAGCTAGGCTGGGTCCGCCCTATTCTTGCATATATCTTGAAAAGCATAGCTTGGATTTGTGGATCTCATACAGTTTAGTGAACTAAGTGCACGCATGCCTTAACTCTTAACTTCTTAAGCATTGACTTGCCATTTATCTGCAAATTTTCTTCATCATTCATTAGATATAGTACTCAAACAATATCTGCATCAAGATATTATTTTCTCGAGCTAAAGCTTCCACTCAAACAATATTGATGTTGTTTTTACCAAAGGAACTAATCATTTGCCTCATTATCTAAAAAAAAACTAATCATTTGCCTTCATACAGGCCAGAAAACCCATCAAATTTTGAGGCGCTGCTGGGAAACTATATCAACCTATGCAGAGGTCCACAGTCCACTTCTCGACCTACTCTAAAGTCTAAACATTCATTTTCTCATCGCTAGTAGCGTTCAACATGCTAAATTTTGTTGCAGATATTTCAAGAAAGATCATGCGTGGCATAGCCTTAGCACTGGGAGGGGCAATTGATGCGTTTGAAGGGGAAACTGCCGGAGATCCTTTCTGGGTGCTAAGGTTGATTGGTTATCCAGTAGACATTCCAGAAGAGCAGCACACCGGTACTGGATGGTAATCAATACATGTCGCCATTGCTATTTTGCTTTATGCTTACTGAATATGGATTCCTCTCACACTGTTTTTCTTTTGTGTTCGATGCGTTCTATGATGAAATCCAGTGGAGCTCATACAGATTACGGTTAGTAGATCTCTCCAAGATTTTTTTATCGGAAGTAGATTTTCATATGTGGAACTGTGGATGATTATTACTTCTGGTTGGTATAGACTATGACTATAGATAACACACATTACAATGGTTATGTTGCATCCAAAGAAAACCACATGCTTTTTCAAACTTTGTTGCTGTCTCTGAAGATTGGTGGTCTCTCTAACCAAAATCTTGTGACCGTTTTCCTCATTTGGTTAACCCTGCAGGACTTCTGACACTGGTTAACCAGGATGACGGCATTTGTGCCCTCGAGGTATTTATTTTTTCCGTCTCATCATATATATATTCTTATATTTATTCATCAGTTCTTAAACTGTCTGTCCAGCTTCTTCTGTTCTGTTAATAAGGGAGTGTCCAATATGAGAATTTGATCTGATAATCTTAATCAATCTTGACACAATATTTATAATCTCTATAAATTCTTCTGTTATTTAATTTGAGGTGCAAAACAGCTCTGGTGAGTGGATACATGCAACGCCGATTCCTGGAACATTTGTTTGCAACATTGGTGACATGCTGGAGGTTTTTTCTTTCTTTTCTTCTTTGCAGAGTTCATTCATGTCTGATTACGACATCAGGGGCTTATAGGTTTTCGTTCTCGATTCAGGTATTGTCCAATGGAATATATCAGCCCACAGTTCACAGAGTTGTCAACAACTCGCCTCATTACCGCGTGTCTGCTGCGTTCTTCTACGAGGTACTCCTCGCTATCTCTCCCTTGCTTCCTCCCTCATGTAAACTTGCTTCTCTTCTTATTTTTGTGAAACCGATGGTGCAGTCGAATTTCGACGCTGCCATAGAGCCAGTTGAGTTCTGCCTGGAGAAAACCGGAGGTGCTGCCAAGTACAAAAAGGTTGTGTACGGGGAGCATTTGGTAAATAAAGTCCTGAACAACTTCATCATGTAAAATTGCTGTTGCTGGGTGCAGATGTGGAATAAATTATTCTGTATTGAAACATCAGAACGCAACATTTCTCACTAATAAAATGTCTCTCTTCATTCGGCCCGATATGCTGTTGATTCGGAAGGAATTGGGAAGGATTTCTCTCGCTGGTGCATGCAATTCCACATGTCGGTCACTGAAATCTCAAGCTCCTAAACAGGCTCGAGATTTTCCTTCAAAGAAAACAGGCTCGAGATTTGTAGAGGAAATCCTTCGTTTCTTTTTATCAAATCATCTGGTGTTTGCTGAATACTTGTCCCCATCGTGTCACTTGGTCTGATGATCACAAGACAGATCCAATTGAACATCCATGGAACCAAATCAACTACGTCAAACTCCGTAGAATCTAGTTTTTTGTCTTGAACTTTGTTTTCCGTTTTGTAGTAAAAAGAAGTGCTTTCCGCTTATCTCCAATCTCCTTTTGTGTTCAATTACTCTGTTTGGCATGATGAACAACTGAACATCAAAGATTCGAAGCATCAAAGAAGTCAATTCTATTATGTAGTCGCACCATGTGGCCGAACACTTTTTGACAGAAATTTGATGAGTTTTCATATACAAAACTAAGTAGCACATACGTGGGCAGATCGACCCATCCATCAGTTTAACACTTTAACAAAGCCTTCCTCTCTTCTGAACCTAGGCGCCTGCACCTCGTAGAATGGCTTGCAAGGGAAACGGGCTCTCCACGAAGACATCGGCGGTGACGCCGCTCAGCTGCTGCTTCCGCAGCCGCGAGCCCTCGCGCTCGTACACCACCTCCTCTCCGGCCGCTTCTCCTTCGCCGCCGGCACCATCCATGTCGTAGTAGCAGAGCGAGCCGTCGGCGCGCTTCATCAGCATCCTGCTCCCGCGCCGGAGCAGCGGCCGCGGGACGCGCCGCGCGGCGACGTCGAGCTCCAACCTGCACACTTGACCCACGCTTCGCCGCCGCGCACGTAAATATCCATGGCCGCTCCGGTGGCGCCGCGGCGGCCGTCCTCGCCGCCGGGTACCACCACCGAGAGGCAGAGCTGCCCGTCCAGCTCCGACAGCGACGCGACGGCCGCCGCCGCCGCCGGCGGCAGTCCATGTCGCTAAGCCCGTGCGTGGTGAGGTCGAAGCAGACGACGGCGAAGCCGGTCACGAGCCATGCGAGGTAGTGCACGACGCCGGCGACGTGCACGCCGGGACCGGCGGGGCAGTAGTCCACGGGCAGGGCGCCCACCTTTTCCCACTCCGGCTGCGTGAAACACCCCGACGAGTCCCAGATGGAGCTCTCCCGGCCCAGGGCGAGCACCTCGCACGTCACGAGCGGCTGGCGGGACGGCGGCAGCCGGACGTCGAGGCGCACGACCTTGTACTCGCCGGCGCCGCCGGCGCAGCGGCCGAGGCAGTACCAGGGGAGGTTCTCGGCGGCGGGCGTCCACGTGGAGCCCGGGCCGTGCCGGAAGAAGTGGCCCAGGGGGAGGGTCTCGCCAGTGGCAGGGTTGAGGAGCTCGACGTCGCGCCGGCCGCGGCGGAGGCACGCTAGGGCGCCGCAGCAGTTCTGCACGGCGAACCCGTGCCTGGGACCGCCGCGCCAGCGCCACGGGTGCAGCGCCAGCCGCGCCGCCCACGCCGGACTCGTCGACCACCGTGATGACGGGGCTGGGCGCGTCGCCGTCGCAGAGGAGGACGCTGCGGGCGGGGCGCGCACGGTGGGTGCGCGCGTAGGAGTCGTCGGTGATCATGGCGTGCCAGCGCTTGCAGACGACCTTGAACCTCGTCGCCGACGACGGCGGCACGCGTGACAGGATGTCGCGGATCGGGAGGTCCGGGAGCCACAAGGCGGCGGCGGCGGCGTCAGGCTCGTCGTCCACCGGCAGCATGGACTCGTCGTCTTCGCCAGGGTCGATTTGGTTCTCTTCCGTTGTCCACCGGCATCATGGCACGAGCCGGTCGCCGTTGTCGACCGGCAGCATGGGCTCGTCTACGGTGGAGGTGGAGATCGAAGCCATGGCGACACGCTAAGGTTTCCGCACGCGGATTTGTCGGCAAAGCCTTTGCCGAGTGCCCGATAAAAGACACTCGGCAAAGGGGTTGTTTAGGACGACACGGGCTATGCCGAGTCCTTTTTGCCGAGTGCAACACTCGGCAAAGCCTTTGCCGAGTGTATATCGGTGTTTGCCGAGTGCCCGGTTTCCCGTAGTGCCGGATGGAGCTCTCCCGGCCCAGGGCGAGCACCTCGCACGTCACGAGCGGCTGGCGGGACGGCGGCAGCCGGACGTCGAGGCGCACGACCTTGTACTCGCCGGCGCCGCCGGCGCAGCGGCCGAGGCAGTACCAGGGGAGGTTCTCGGCGGCGGGCGTCCACGTGGAGCCCGGGCCGTGCCGGAAGAAGTGGCCCAGGGGGAGGGTCTCGCCAGTGGCAGGGTTGAGGAGCTCGACGTCGCGCCGGCCGCGGCGGAGGCACGCCAGGGCGCCGCAGCAGTTCTGCACGGCGAACCCGTGCCTGGGGCTGCCGCGCCAGCGCCACGGGTGCAGCGCCAGCCGCGCCGCCACGCCGGACTCGTCGACCACCGTGATGACGGGGCTGGGCGCGTCGCCGTCGCAGAGGAGGACGCTGCGGGCGGGGGCGGCACGGTGGGTGCGCGCGTAGGAGTCGTCGGTGATCATGGCGTGCCAGCGCTTGCAGACGACCTTGAACCTCGTCGCCGACGACGGCGGCACGCGTGACAGGATGTCGCGGATCGGGAGGTCCGGGAGCCACAAGGCGGCGGCGGCGGCGTCAGGCTCGTCGTCCACCGGCAGCATGGACTCGTCGTCTTCGCCAGGGTCGATTTGGTTCTCTTCCTTGTCCACCGGCATCATGGACGAGCCGTCGCCGTTGTCGACCGGCAGCATGGGCTCGTCTACGGTGGAGGTGGAGATCGAAGCCATGGCGACACGCTAAGGTTTCCGCACGCGGATTTGATCACCTCCCCTGAACTCGTTTTTGTTGGGTGCAGAGGGTCAGAGGGACGTATATATAGGCCGTGTTTCACAACCGATGGGAGAAAAATCTCCCAGAGGAATCTTGCATGCAATGCATGAAGTACTAAACGAAGTCTATTTGCAAAACCCTTTTAGGGATGGGTATAACTTTACACGACGAATCTAATGAGCCTAATTAGTCCATGATTTGCTACAGTGGTGCTACAGTAAACATCCTCTAATCGTACGGTCAAAGACTTCATTAGATAGGTCTCGCGAAATAGTGCAATACTGTAAAGGTAGTTTTGTAAACTAACTTGATTTAATACCGGTATTATTGGTCAAAGAGGCTGGAGAAATTTCTCCAGCTTCAAAGAAACACGGCCATAGTATAATAAATTTCCCTTTAGCTTCGACCTTTCGAACCGTGAAAACGGATCCGGCATGGATAACTTTTGAATACACATTAGACCGCGAATTGTGATCTATTACGGGATCAAATCCTAGTCACAAACAAACTTCTGTACTGAAAGGATTAAGTTTGGTTTCTGGCTAAACTGATTATGAAAATTTGCAGACAATAAAAAAACATTGACGATGTAATACAACGAAATTCACCTCAACAATTAAGCATATATGTGCCAATTAAACCGAATAGTGCCAAACATTTAATTGTAATATCAATGGGATGCATAAGTTTGAGGCAAGAAAGACTGCAATCCCACATTGAAAAGGACAGATTTGCAGCACAGTAATGCGAATGAATGAAAACCTGTAATGAAGCACAAGTATCCTAGAGATTTCAACGGCATATTTTGCAGCATGCAGAAACTTCATGGTCACAGGGTGTGTGTTTGTTCACAATGTTTACAATGCTCCGCAAACAAGATTTCATTATTGAACAAATGACGGCAGCGTTCCATACCATCTTTACTGCTGCGCCTCTGGTTCTTTCTTCTCCAGATACCTGCAAAATTCAAGATTCAGCATTAAAGATTTTTACAATGAGCTAGCTTCAGTGTTATCGCTGCGTTAAAGGTAGGAGTATGACCCTTGTAATGAAAAACAAAGTATGATATGGGAAAAATAATAAAAACGATGTCGAAGGAAACAGTAACCATAGCAGACTTTTGGTACTGAATTATACTAGACTAAAGGAAAAAATCACTGCAGAAGCCTTACCCCTGAGACCTAGCCCAGCGAGAGAACTGATAGAGCTGAATGCTTTCATTGGAAGCATGGCATGCCAGAAGCAAGTAATTTCGCGGTTGTACCATCCATGCAAATCTCATAAAGAGTCCAGAATACACACACATTGCTGCATAAAAACATAAGCATCAATGATGGTTCGACACTTCAATGTGATCTATCGAATGAATAGGAACTACGAGACCAATGACCAACTATTTCACCAACCTGCTGTCATATTGCCAGATATCATTTCAGGAGGCTTGTTCATGTCAACCAAACCCTGGAAGCCAAACAAATATTTAAAAGAGTTTAATCACAAGGTACAATTTAGTTGGCAGCGAGAAAACATGAGGTAAAAATAAAGGCGAAACTTGAGAGATAATGGCAGCTAAATGAAAACTTTAATTATATACTATGGCAAGTAACATGGTTTATACATTTCCAACAAAGAATTCGGCTAGAGATGTAATCATCTTATCAGATCGTGGTAAATTATACAAAATTTAAGAACCGAAATAAGCTGATGATAGATCATTGGTTAGTCCAATAAATGAGCAGATCAAACTTTAGTCACTTAGCATCCATGAAAAACAATACGATGACAGATCATTAATAAATATCTCAGAATGATAGCTAGCTCTGCAATTTTATGCCAGCTATGCCACCCCCCTTCACCCCCAAAAAACTAATTTACAGTAATCCTTGAGATGGAGGGTAGGCATTACAAAAGTGATATTTCTTTGGAATATTAATATCCAGAACATGTTCCATGATACAATTGAATGCCAATTTAACTTCTATGCTGACAAATATGAATATGATACAATTCGTCCAGCAAGTTTAGCTACAAAAAACAAAATTAAGCACATCGAAAGATTCCTCAATGAAGATGCAATAACCACTCAACACTACCACTCTCACAAATGTATATATATTACATTGCTTGTTGATCCAATGATTCAAACAAATATATTCCAAATATGTTTTATCAAAGAACAGAAGCAGTGCAACCCAAATGATCTAAGAATTATTTACTTTGGAAAAGGTTCATTACTACACACGAATACTGGAATTCAGAATTAATTTCCCCTAAAAGAACCTTCAGGGACCTGGAAACTCCCCTTAAGCATTAACTGTCTGTAATACTAACACTTAATCGCGTTGTACCTGCTTTTTTTTTCCTATGAATCACACAAATGAGAAATGGGGAAACAAGTGTATCATTTTTACATGTAAAATTGAAACAGTAGGCATATGTCCTTCCTTATAAACTAATGACTTGCCTGTGTCGAATTAACTAAGCCAAAAGCACGAAACTTCTGCTCTATAATCCTTAATTCCTGAATTAAATTATCAACCAGACATTCCTGACACAGAAATATTTTCCAGCCAGAATTCTCTCAAGAATCAAGAGCACCATCTCCCATATAAAACTACAACACCACTAGCAACGATATCTCGAATCGCAATCTCTTTATTTAGAACTACAGCACCACTAGCAACGATATCTCGAATCGCAATTAGAATAGCCGCATTGTTACGCTTGACCAAATCACAGAAAAATTACAGAAAAAAAAAAGATATCTGCAGGCGCGTACCGCGAGGACGAATCCCCAGTTGGCGACAGGTCCCCAGAAGTGGGAGGTCTTGGGCCCAACGGGGCTGTTCAGGAACGACTTGAGCGCCGTCGCCATGGCGGAATCCGCTCCCCGCGGAAGCTGAAATCACCTGCCCATGCCACGGCATACCCAATCACCACATCGAATTCAGTAAAAGCAGCGCCAAATCGCGGGCGGCGATTTCGACAGGACGGAGGATTCCCTAGAAGAATCCACCAGCCTGGAGAGGAGAGGGAGGAGATACCTCGCGCAGATTTCGCCGACGGCGGCGGCGCAGCGGGCGAGGCCGACGAATCGACGAGCGAGGGCGAGGAAGTTTCGTGGAGAAGGTAGAAAAACCAGAGGATTTGATGGAGTCGACGAGTAGTTGGAGAATGGGGAATAGTAGAGGTGGGCCCCCCGATATTATTTTGTTCCCATCCGACGGTCGAGGGAAATCCAGTCGAATTTTCAACAAATCTAAAGAGATTCTTGAATGATTCCTCTAGGAAAGCACATAAAGAGTACAGAGTTTTTTTTTTCTGAAAAAGGGAACGCTAAACCAGATCATGCATTGTGCGCCAAACTCTGGGTGGTGATCGAGCAATGAGAATTCAGAAAATGACATGTTTTAGGATAAAAATACGTGGCAGAACAACATGGATGAAATATTGTAATATACCTACAAACGTGAATGACAACAGTGTTTCCCACGTCACATTGTTACATTGTTCAATCTGTGTTACTACATGAATTGTATGATCGAAGCGTGAGCTTCAGTTCAGAGTTTCCTTTCCCTCGGTGTTACAAAGCGTGAGCTATTGGTTCAGGTCATCTTCTTTACTCTTGGGCCTCCGGCTCTTTCTTCTTCTCCAGGAACCTGCAAAAATTCGAACTCTGGCATAACCTTCTGTTTTTCGCACAAGCTCCAGCATTAGCATACCTCTTATAAGGTTCATTGTTATGAAATTTTACTTAAAACAGGGACCAAACACAGAGTATCGAAATGGTAATGCAACATATGGGCATGTGGCCGATGATGTCCGGTGAATTTGAACGGAGTTGTCAGTACTAGTTAGGTAAGTTGTGAACTTTAAAAAATCAGTGCATATTTCTTACCCTTGAGCCCTAGCCCATCGAGACAGCTGATAGAGCTGGACGCATTCGTTGCAGCTGTGGGTTACCATGAGGAAGTAGTTCCGAGGTCGTACCATCCACGCGAACCTGACGAAGAGGGCAGAATACACGCACAAAACTGCAGAAGAACAGGAGCATCAACTATAGTCTGATGCGTAAAAAACACAAATGTGAGACGTAGAAATCCACAAAGTATTTCACAAACCTCCCGTCATATTGCCGGATATCATCTCAGGAGGCTTTTTCGTGTCGGCCACACTCTGTAAAACAAAAACGAAAGTTCAGAGGGTTATCAGCTGCGGTGCTGCAGTGTACGGGCAAGGCACACGAAGTGAAAAACTGAAAATGAAGGCATCATATTCAATTTGTAGTAGTGAGGATTACTGCCCCCGCTGCACCTAGCCGCTATTTTGAGCATATAATATATCAAATAAGATACCACAGAAATATTTTCGACGAAAAGGTATACAAACAATATGTGTCAAGTTTGATCGACATGGTTGCCGACGAAAGCATCTTTTCTTTTCCTTTTTGTGCGATTGGGTGACATTTACTTCAGAACTGATGTAGTATAACACGTGCAAATGATTGGCAGTTTTTGTGTATTTACATGAGATAGGCTCAGCTGGAAAATGGACGGAGGATGGCCTGAGCAGTGAGCACCACCAAATGGATCGGCCTGTAAGGCAGAATTCGGTTCATATATCTGGGGACATCAGCCATTCAAACTAAATTTGAGCTGCTTGATTCAAAACAGACCAACAGGCAGCACCGCTGCGAGTCTGACAAACTGACCCACAAACTACCAACGAAAGTGACTCAGTCAGACATTCAGACTCACTCAAGTCAAACCATCCACCAGATGTTTCTTGCTTATGCTCACGACTTGTCGAGTTCAAAATCTCTCAACACAACAGAGCAGAGAGTACAGAGATCGCCATGCTCTGCTACACAAATCAAACCACGCGTATGTATGCGAGTGCAGGCGCAGCAGAGCAGTGTTGCGTACCGCGAGGATGATGCCCCAGTTGGAGACGGGGCCCCAGAAGTGGGTGGTCTTGGGGCCCACGGGGCTGTTCAGGAACGCCTTGAACGCCGCCGACATGGCGGGAGGTGCCGGCCGGCGAGGAGGGCGCGCGGCGTCCCTGGAGTCCGGGGAAGAAGAGACAGATTCTTCTGCGGAGTAGTTGGAGTAAGAGGAGAGTGATGAATGGCAGTCGGAGACCCATACGCTATCGCCACTACTTTTATCGTGCCGGCCGGCGGCTTTGGAAGCAATATGTTAGCATACAGTCCACATCGTGCTGACTGTACTGGATTACGAATGATCATTACAATTCACGAAATGTAAAAAAAAAAAGAGGTGGTCTCACGTGTATAATACGATATGCTACGTGAGCGGCCAAATGGGAGGAATCCTATTCCCGGTCAAGAAAAACAATGAATCCTCTCCCGGAAGGGGGAAAAAGGGGGACCTAGTCGATGTGGGATAATTTGCGCTTGTTGTTTTAGTAATTTGTACATGTTGGAAGATGTAGAAATGTTCACGAAATGTTGGAAGGAGAGGGTTATTTGTTTTTAGGCCGGGCTTAGTTGACTGAGGATGTAGAGATTAGGATCATAGACTTTGACGACTCAGTATTACGTGGTTGTTTTGTTTATTAGTAATATCCAGGGGCGGAGCCAGGAATTGATCATAGAGGGGGGCAATGGTTGATGCTCAGGCTCGGGCCGCTCGGCAACCTTGACAACAAATGGTGCAGCAGCAGCACCACTCTGATTAATATTATTTTCTACATGATCATTTGAAGTTTCCCCTTCTACGTTAGAAGCTTCTACTTCTTCTTCCACATTTGTTTCTCGGTTTCTAATCTATTCAATACAATTAGCGGCTGAACCAACCGGCTTAAAAAAACTATGAATAGTCTTTCTCTTCTTCATATTATCTAAAATAAAAAGAAGAATTTTCGAGGATGATTATTGATTTGATTGATAAGATTATAAATAGGTTTGTATTACCTGATTTACGTATTGCAGGCGGTAAAGCAGCGGTCGGCGGGCAATCGGCAGCGTCCGGCGGCAGACGGCCGCGGCGGATGGTCGGCAGCAAAGCGCGTGCCCCGGGCGTGCGGCGTCGTGTTTCTGACTCCTGCGAGGCCGCGCGATGCCGCGATGGAAGGCGCAAAAACCTAACAGGCGGAGAGATACAGATACTACGCAGGATACGAGTAGCCAAGCATCGTCGATTCATATTCTTCTTTTTTTTAGCCACCGCAAGTCCGTAAAGGCTTAAACTCTTAATGGGCTGAATTATTTATATAATATACTTGGAGATTAACAGGCCATTGGGGGTGCCAGGCCCCCCCAGCCCGGAATCCCTATATAGCTTCCACAAGTTTTTTGGACACCTAGCTTCCAATGTTTGAGATTCGTGCTACAATTATAAACCGTCCATCACTTCTCTTCATCCTCCGACGGCCCACGCCCCTTCTTCTTCTTCCTCCGATGGCCACGCGCGCATGGCCGGGGCGGCGGTCTAGTCGATGATGGGATAATTATTTGTGCTTGTTGGAAGATGTAGAAATGTTCACGAAATGTTGGAAGGAGAGGGTTATTATGATATTTTATTTTTTAAGCCGGGCTTAGTTGACTGAGGATGTAGAGATTAGGATCAAAGACTTTGTCGACTCAGTATTCCCCCCCCGGCCATTAGTAATATCTAAATTGTAGCACGTTTCTTTTCGTTTGTGCTACAGAGTACAGTAACCACCCTATTGTTTATTTGGCCAAACAGTACTTCGAATTTGGAAGGAGCATAAAGATATTAACGAGACATATTTCTCTTTTGAATTTTTTTCTGGTGGACTGATCTTTGATCTCCTTATGGAATTTGCCGCGCATACAGCTCCCAGCCAGCAAGCGGTTAGCTTTCCTCTAGAGTCAGGGAAGTGCATACATCCGCATACATCCCCTTTTAATTCGCTCTTCCGGAGTTCTCCGGAACCGGTACAGAAATTGCGCTTTGGTTAGGATGTTTGATGGAAATTTTATAAACGCACATTCTCAATGTTGCGCCTAATGTTCACACTTACAGTTGAACTAAGGCCATGTTCAACGGCAAGAGACGGCACCAGCTCTAAGCTCTAAGCCAGCACCTCTGCAACACAATACAGTAAAACATAGGCTGTGTTTAGTTCCCAAAGATTTTTAAAATTTCTCTCTTCAAACTTCACTATTCACATATCCCATCAAATCTCTCTCCTCGTGCATCGAGTAGTGAATATAGGTAAATAAAAAAAACTAATTACATAGTTTTGATGTACACGACGAGACGAATCTTTTGAGCCTAGTTAGGTTATAGTAGAACAATGTTTACCACAAACAAATGAAAAGTGCTACATTACGCTACAATGTCCGATGTGACATTTTCATCAAACTTTTTCTTCTTCTTTTTGAAACACACCTATAGTGACTTTGGAAGAGTGCGTGTGAGAGGAAGAAGCATTGAGAAACGTGCGAGATAGGCGCTTGGCACCTCACTAGAGTGGTTGTTTTTACACTGTACATCGAATATATATTAGTATTTTTGCTAGCTCTAAGACAGTGCGTTGGAGGAGGCCTAAGCCATCGATAATAATGGAGTACACGATCTGTTGGTTAGAAATCACAGTACAGCCTCCTTTTGTCTCTAATGGAGTATGTAGCGTTGGGCCGCTAGTTATCAATGCTTTTCAAGATCGTATTTTCTTGGGGACAAGATTACTTTATCTTTTCCGACATATAGCAGGAGCTCTGCCTGATCAATCAAGCGAGAAGAGACGTCGTCTCACAATATAAGTATTTATTGACTTTCAGACATCATATTTGACCATCCATCTTGTTTAAAAAATTTTATAAAAATATAAAACAAATAAGTTACACTTAAAGTATACTTAGTGATAAACCAAGTCATATCAAAATAAATAATATATTCACAAAATTTTTGAATAAGACGGATGGTCAAACGTGATACACGAAAATCAAAAAATGCTTATATTATGGAACGGAGGGAGTAAGATTTTATTTACTGCATGGAAAATGAACGAAGAAGCACTGCAATTTGACATCGGTAGACACTGGCAGTGCGCATTGATAAATCTCACAATGAAAGCAACGAAACATCATCCCACATTCCCACTGTATCCATCCACATGTATGTGCGCTAGCCCAGCATTCACAACATCAGGAGCCCCGCTGTAGTTGGGCAGTTATACCTCTTCAGTCTACGAAAGCATTGTAACAGTAATAACTCATAACACAGCAACAAAAAGGATGAATGAGTGAAGGCCATTTTTCCTGTACAATGTACATACAAATTACAACAAGGTGTTGCTTGTTTACAAGACATCATGTACGTCATTTTTTGTCAGCGATTAAGTTAGATATAACGCGGCTACCGACCCTGCTCATTGTCTTCGCTATGTGAGGCTGATGCCACTTGCTACTTGAAGTTTCACTGGTGCCCTCAGGTTGCTTCTGATATTCCTTCTGAAGCTCTTCAAGACGACTGGACACCTGAAAAGTAAAATAGGAAAGAACCATGGATTGCTTATTATAATCTAACAGGGGTGGCTTATTTCCATAACCGGGATATGAAACAATTCATTATAGTTTTGCTAATTCACTCAAACAGATAAAATTGGAGCTTGCTAGATGTTCTTTCATATCTGAATATTAAAAGTGAGAATGGGCATACAACGTAGTTAGCTGAGTATTAAAGTTACAGAGCTCTAACAGAACAGAACTGAGACAAGAAATAAAAAAGGTAACAGTGGCAACATGTTATAATGCAAACTAATCAAGCACCACAGTAAAGTTATCAACAGAAGCATCAACATTAAAGCAACATGAATAATGTTATTAAAACAAATAGGCTAAATGAACCATTTTAACAAAGAGAATATATATGATACCTGCCATTTATACCATACTGATGAGTTCTTTAGTCTTTACTGTACAAGAAAAATATTGTTGCAACAAAGCAGAAAGTAACAAAGGGGAAATAATTCAAAGAAATAGCACAGAACAACTTTTAGTTTTTTTTCAATGATGGAAAAATTAAAAGGAAGAAGTGAATAGCATACAAATAAGAACACATTTGTCCCAAAGCAACTCAACAGGAAAACAAGTCACAAACTAGTATATGATTTGCACAATAAGAAGTTTATTACCTTAAATGTGAAGGCAATTGGCAATAACACATCTGGATCAGTTGCTTCCTCAGGGAAATTTCTCAAGGCATGTAGGAGCTGCTCAAAAGGTAATTTGACCTGACAGTAGGAGTAGGATAGCAACTCAATATTTTTTTTCTCAGTGTCTGTTTTAAGTATGCCTTGAAGCAAAAGCGACAAGAGACAAAAAGTAACTCACCAAATCATCATGACGGAATCTCAGTAGAGCCAATCCAACTTGGAAAACAACCTTAATACCCTGTTCAACAAGCAATCAGGAATAACAACTAGATCAAAAAGTGTCAAAGTGATCAACATAATCAATATATTTGTAGTCTTACTTCTGTCCTACAGATTGGTAGCTTATAGTAATAAAAAATTAAATGAATAATGGTATAATGCAACAAACAGTCATATGATCTTATGAAATAAATTGAAATTCATATGAAACAATATGATTGGACTTGAAAAGGGTATAAAAAAGGAACCACGAGCACTTGCATCATGAGAAGACCATTTAAGAGTGGGAATCCGTATCATTCAACTACATCTCAACTCAAAATACCTTATGTAAACCAGTGGGTTTACCAATGAAAGAAGATGTAAAAAGTTAATATAGTTATGAAACAACACTGCTTCAAAAACAATCAACTAACCGAAAAGAGACTCTAAACACGAATGCATATATGGCAGAATTAGATTCTGACCTCATAAAGAAAGACATCCCAAACTCTAAGAGTTAGATGAAATGGGAAGGAATATGAGAAAACTGTGATAAACCATTGGCTTGCATACATGCTTGGGTTTATCATTTCTTCAACGAAGTGTTGTCCCAATTTTGGCATGTGCTCCATAACTAATTTCTCAAATTGAGACAGATATTGTTGCACAAGTGGCAAGCCAGCCTGTTGCAAGGGTATAAACAGTATCAGTAGAAGATTACAGTATGCAGATTTACTCAAGAATATAAAATGTTGACAATTTTGCATCCCCAACATAATTAATCACTCAAACTGAAGTTGGGCACTGTTCGCAGAAGAACATTTAGCCATGGACATAAAGAGTACATTTTATGTCAGACTTATAGGCTATTCATATTGGAGAAGATAAAATAGAAAATCAAGGCAGCCATGAAATATGCATTATAAATCCTTAAAATTGTATCGACTGGAACCCAAATCCAATTCCTTAAGTTCCTTTCAATTACCTGATACAAACCTTCCATTGGCGCATGGACAGCTCCCTTCAGCAAGGCGACTAATAACCAGAATGCATCCTCCTCACTCATATAGAGAAGCAACAGCCCAGCTAAAAATCCCATTCCCTGTGAAATGGTTGCATAAATAACAGATATTATTCCACACAGATCTTTGTACCCAAAAAATTAGGCTTGCGACGTTAACACAAACCTGCACATATCCAACATCCCTATCATAGACAGAATATGCTTTCAAAATGTTATACAAGGATCTTTGACCCGGACCATGTCTTTGTTGGAAGAAAATATGAGATGGAAATGTACGTGATATGTCCCGAATAATTTCCAACTCAGAGGCCGATGTCTCGTATATCACCAGCGTCTGTCCAAAAGATAGAACAATGTTGCAAATAAGATTAATAAAGTCATAATAAGAACCCTATTCTACCTGGCACTATAATCACTAAAATATAAAAAATGCAAACTACAATGGAAATCAATTCAGCAAATAATGAAAAGAATTAGGCCAGTAATTCCTTCAATACTACTATGCCTTAAAAAACTAGCCACAAACTTCAGTGAGAACAGGATTGAGTATGATGGAGTTAAATGTACAGATTGCAGATGAAATGGGCTTCAACAGGATTCAATGTTCATTTGAGCAATGGTTTTGTTATACTGTTTCCTAACAACAGTGGTAGGATTTAGATAAGCTAGACCCTGACACATTCTATGAAGTTTCCATGTTTCTGAATCTAGTATAACTAGGAAAACCACAATTGTATAAAATGACAAAAGGAAGAAGTGATCACAATGAGTACCTCATACACCCCAGGATTCATTAGCAAGAGGTCTCGGCTGCCTGAAATCAATTGCCAAACAAGTCCTCTGAGACAATCAGGAATTCCTTTCCGTATTCGCCTTTTAACCACATGAGGGCTCCTTCTGACATAATGCTTCCAGTCACTACCCCCAACGCCAATCATCTTCCTCCATTTTCTTATCCTTCGTTCCTCCCTATGGTAACAACAAAAGAAAATAAAAATAAAAGCACCTGTGTAAGGTAGCTTGTTTTAGAGGATAACAAAATAAGGTGCAGTGACTGAGATACAAAATTAATTCGCCTGACAAAGAATAATAATAATATAGTGTTGGAGGCATGAAAAAGATGGTAGTAAGAAGTGTGCAACACTATATTATTAATAATAATGGGTTCCTATACGTCTTAGTAAGAACTGGCTAACACATTAAATTGACAGAAAGTAATTAATCAATGAAGATATGATGACACCAATGTATCATATGGACAAATGTGTCCATGTTAACACAGTTAAGACATGTATGAAAATTTCATACCTTTCACGTTCATGTATGGGTTTTCCTTTTGGAATTCCATCAGGTGAGCCACTTTGTTCTGGCTTTATAAAACCAAATCTATCCACAGCACGAGAAGGAGCTGGTCCTGGTTCAGTGTCATCAATTGCTTTCTTCTTATCCATTTCAGTTTGTGTATTCAAACACCTTTGTCCATATATCGAAAATGAGATCCTGCCGATCATTTCAAGAAACCGCCCATTAAGGTAAAGCTCTCATCACACGAATTAAACATGAAGCGAAGCAATCTGCATGCTAGAAGACTACTAAGCAAGTGAAATAGATAGAAGTAGAACAAAAGGGTGGTACATGATTTTTCAAATGCATGATAGAGTATCATAATAGCAAAAACACAGCATTGTCGAATTATTGTCATCACTAAAGTATGAATTGAGGTGAAATGAGCACACATGGCTACTCCGAGACGAGCAGATAACAAAAAAAAGGCGTTGAATCGCGGTCTCTCCGCACTGCATAATTCCATACACAATAGTGTACACTAGCAATCCAGAAATATTGAATTCTCTCCTGTGATGGTCGTCCTCCTCCCCTCCCATAATCAATTTCTCAATGCAGGCGTCAGGCCGCCTCCCGCCCACACCCGAATCCACCCCCAATCCTAGAAATCCATAACTAAACGACATAGATCCCCGGAACCCAAACGCGCTGCGGCCAGCCCCAGTGAAAACGCCAAACGCCGCCGTGCCATCCGAATCGGGCGCGGCCGGCCGGCGCCCGACCGTACCAAGCCCCATTCCCGCGGGAATCCCGCGGGGCCGACGGAAGCTCGAGCAGGGCATTCTAGATTTCAGGAGTGGGGGGAGCTGGGAAGGTGGGATCGGGGACCGAACCTGCTTCTCGCGGGGCGCAGCCGGAGCTCGGGGGAGGACAGGAGACGGCGCGGGTGGCGGAGGCGGAGGCGGAGGCGGAGGCGCAGCGATTTCCTCTTCGGTTTCGTGCGCGTGGGTTCTCCGGGGACCGCGATCTGGACGTGGAAGGGACTCGGGATTTTTTTTTCCCTCCTTTCGTTTTCTTTCCCTTTTTTTTCTCTGTTATTTTCTCCCGCGGATGTGCTGTTTTCTTTTCTTTTTCTTTTTAAGGCATATACAACAGTGTAGACCGTTTGCTATCTATTTAATCTGCCATATCATATATAGATCATAATACAGACAGTTTGTATAATAGGTTGTCTATTTAACTGTCTGTAAGCTTTTTAATGTATGCATATATCTGTGATCAAATATAATTAAATCTATATATACCATTTTGTTTCTTATTTGTACCGTGAAAACTGTTTAGAAAATACAATCCTATCAAAACTTTGATTTAACTTTTTAAATTTATTTCATGTTCATTTTGTCCGATTAAACGAGTTTTTTGTAATTCCTATCTCTGTTGAGGATCGTAATGTAAAATGCTCTCTATTGAGAATCATAATGTGAAATGGCAAAGATATTACTGTGATCTAAACTACCGTGAGTCTGTGACTCACTTTCCCTCGTCTCTCCCGTTAACTCTCTCTCATCTCTCTCTCTCGCTGGATCTATACAGGCGTCCAGTGGATTGGCTTGGGGGCGTGGCCTCCTGCGGCGACGCGGTGTTCGGTAGCCGGCGCGACTCGTCGCGTGCGGTCACTTGGTCGCGCGGAGCATATGGCCGGCAGCCACTGCGATGCACGTGTAGGGCCATGCTTCTTCCCCGCCAAAAGAGTGCAACCACGGTAGACCGAGCAACGTCGCGATTGCTCATGGGAGCACGAGCCCACGCCGTCGTCTGGCGAGGCGACGGCTCCGTTCTCTCTCCTCAGAGCAGCAAGTATTATAACAGGCTGCAAATAGGCTAAATCCTACACGGAGAAGAGAGAAGAGAAGAGAGAGAAAAAATGGGCTGTAAACTTAGCCAGCTGAGGCACAGGTTCCTAGAAATTTTGTGAGAGTGAATGGTGGGCCAAGTAGTATGTTTCTTAGCCAATCTATTATATGAGTGGGTTTTTAGTTGGCTATGAGTGATGTGGCAACAACATACAGCCCACTTGCTGACTGAATTATTAACCTTGCTCTCATTAATCCATATCCACGTCAGATTGATTCAGTCTAATTTATTTATGTGAAGCTATAAAGACAGCTGATGTCTGTAGATTGCACGTGCCCTCATAATGTGAAATGGCGAAGATATTCCTGTCATATAAACTATCATGAGTCTGCGACTCACTTTCCCTCATCTCTCCGGTTGACACTCTCATCTCTCGTCTCTCTCGCTGGATCTGTACAGGCAACCAACGGATTGGCCTGGGGTGTGGCCTCCTGCGGCGACGCGGTGTCCACTGGCCGGCGCGGCTCGCCGTGTGTGGTCACCTGGTCGCGCGGAGCAAACAGCCGGCGGCCACTGCGATGCGCACGCAGGGCCATGCTTCTTCCCGTCAAAAGAGTGCAGCCACAACAGATCGAGCAACGCCGTGATTGCTCCTGGGAGCACGAGCCCACGCCGTCGTCTGGCGAGGCGACGGCCCCGTTCTCTCTCCTCATTAATCAGTGTCCACATCAGATTGATTCAGTTGTTGTCTGTGCCTTACGAGATGAGACGGGAAACGGAGCATTGACCGCTGGGATAGAAATTACCGGCAGATGGTAAAGTATTGGATTGCGGAGTTTTGTCCTTCTGCTTTGGTGAGGGTGAAACAGGGGATTCCTTTTCGGGCTACGGTGCTTCGCAACGAATCCCATTCTCATCTCTATCCTCTGTCGCTGCTCTCGCAAGTTAAGAAAATGAATAATGCCCAGTGCTTACTCTATGTAATTTGTTTAATTTCTAGAGAATAGGAATCGGTCAATGATATGGTGAAATTCGGCGAAAACCCTGTACTCAGGCAAACACAAAACGGGACCAATTGTTGTATGGATAGCCTATGCCCTTCAACTGACGTGTGGCTTGGCTTTTTATTATTTCCTCTTTATCTCAGCATGCCACACTAGATAAGATCTGAGAATATTTCATATGATATTTTTTTAGAGCCCTTCCGTTCTCCCGTTTTTGTGCGCTCCCGCACTGCTCCTGTCCAGCTGGTGGCGTATTTCTATTGCGTGAGACAGTGAGTTAGTGTAGTCCGGCCCGGCCGAATGTTATGGACCTGCTTGGGAGTTGAGTGGTACTGTTCACGTGAGAGAGAAGGGGCTGATCCGTGGAAATTAGGATTGAGGGGCGCTGGGAACGCCGGCTGCGGGGCTGTTGCCCTCGCCCGGCAGGAGGGAACGAGTTTCCTTCTAATCTCTTGCTTGCCTTTGATTAACTAGCAATTTATCCGTGCGTTGCAACGGAATAAAAATATAATATGTCTTAGACTCAAAACATTATGCAAATCTTCATTCTGACGTGATAGCACCACAGGTCTGCAATAGAGGGGGTTGTTTTAGAGTCATAAATACAAGTGTGGTCTTCCACTATTGGATTTATTTTTCTCAACTATTTTTTCATTAAATCTACTTCATAATGATTCAAATAAATACTAAACATATAAGGACTTAAGGATAGAAAAGAAATATCTTGATGCACCTGCGACGTCAAGGAGATCAAAACTGTTTTTATCGCTGGCCACAAACTAAACTCCGTTGGGCAGTACATGCGGTCAGCCCGAGCCCAGCGGCCCCAACCACGACATGCACACGCATTGGTAGACCCACCAGCGACGCGTGGGAGGAGGGCGTGGCACGTGCGGAGCGCTGCTGTTGTCATGGTCGGGTGCGTGGGCTGCCCACATTCTTCCTCCCTCTCTCTGTCTCGCGTTCGCGCTGCTTCTTCAGCTCAGCCGGTGCTCCACCCAGCCTCCATTAATTCCAGCTCTCTCTGCCCTCCAGGAGCTTATCGCTTGATGCGAGCCACCAGGCGGCGCACGCGCATGGAACCACATCGTTGCTGCTCGTTTCTTTTGCTGTTTTTGTTTTGATATCTCGTGATTTTTGTGGCAACTTCCTCCTTCCTGCTGCTGCCACAGATCCGCAGCAAACCAGACCATGCATCTTCGACCCCCTTTAGCATCTCAGGAGCTCAAGTGTCAAAGGCCTCTCCCTCACTGTTGTTGCCTCCTCGAGCTCCCTCCATCTTCTGCCTAGCCCACCAGCTACCACGTCACGGCCACCACCGAGTCATGGTAGGCAAGGAGTCATCATGCTTGCTAGCTCGATCCCTCTACCCACCATCGTCACTGTAGGGCATGAGCTCACCCCCGAGTGCATGGTTTTGCAACAGCTCGGGCTCGGCGATGCGTCGAGCAACGGAGCGAAGGCTCGGTGCAGTGTGTTTGCGTCCCGGCACCCTGATTTAGTTTTTCTTGATGATTTTTCTTCTCGGTGATTTTTTTCTTGAATCCTTTCTCCTAATGTCATGCATATTTATATTGATTGATTTGTGCTATTGTTACCATAACCGGGCCGGTGTCCTGGACGCGGACCGCACGCGGTTCGTGGCCGAGGCGGACTCAGGCGCGGGCAGCGCGCGGGGTTGTACCGCTGAGTAGGGGAAGAGGGATAATTAATTAGATAAAGTTAGGGCACTACGGGAAACCCCGTATATGCCGAGTGCCTAGCTCTTTACCGAGTGTATTTTCTCGGACACTCGGCAAACAAGCTCTTTGCCGAGTGTATTTTTATTGACACTCGGCAAACAAAAAACACCCGGCAAAGAGCTTATTTGCAGAGTGTAAAAAATACACTCGGCAAAGAAGCTCTTTGCCGAGTGTATTACAGTCGACACTCGGCAAAGAATTAAGATTTTTATTTTTGAAACCGCAAGTGATTCAAATAATAAAATATAAGGAATATAAAAATTATATGCATGTTGTTTGCGAATTAAGATTTTTATTTTTGAAACCGCAAGTGATTCAAATAATAAAATATAAGGAATATAAAAATTATATGCATGTTGTTTGCGAATTAAGATTTTTATTTTTGAAACCGCAAGTGATTCAAATAATAAAATATAAGGAATATAAAAATTATATGCATGTTGTTTGCCGAGTGTATTACACTTGACACACGGCAAAGAATTAAGTTTTTATTTTTGAAACCGCAAGTGATTCAAATAACAAAATATAAGAAATATAAAAATTGTATGTATGTTATTTGCCGAGTGTCAACAAAATATACTCGGCAAAGAAGCTCTTTGCCGAGTGTATTACAATCGACTCTCGGCAAAGAATTAAGTTTTTTATTTTTGAAACCGCAAGTGATTCAAATAACAAAATATAAGAAATATAAAAATTGTATGCATGTTGTTTGCCGAGTGTTAAAAAAATGCAATCGGCAAAGAGGCTCTTTGCCGAGTGTATAACATTTGACACTCGGCAAAGAGTTAAGTTTTTTTTTTCTTTTTCAATTTTTTGAATCAAGTCAAATAGTAAAATATAATGAGGAGAAAAATTATATGCATGTTGTTTGCCGAGTGTCTAAAAAAACACTTGGCAAAGGGCCTCTTTGCCGAGTGTTTTTGCTTTGACACTCGGCAAAGGTATTTAATTTTGTTCTCTTTTGGCTTCAAAATTTTTCTATTCTCCACATACAACATGCGTTACTACATATTAAAATTATATTCATGTTGTTTAACCCAGTTTAAGGCCTTATCCATGAAATGGAAAGAAATTTTGAACATCTTGTTTAAGAAATATGACCACTAACGTAGATTTTAATGATTTTTAAATTCTAAAAAAACAAATAAAGTCTGAAAATCATGAGATTTGTCATGATATCATTATATTATACGTAGATTATGTGGTAAAAAATTGAGAACGTTCCCGATAAGTTGTCGTACATGTTGCATGTACATCGATGATCTTCAAAGAAGTTTCAGAGAGTTGAGAAGTACTTGTTAGGATTTGAAGTAAAATTGATGGTCGAATTTGAATTTGACTTCAACTCATTTTGTATAGGTCATAGACTATATAAATTATGTCATACTAAAATTTGATTATTTTATAAATTTGTTTGATAATTTTAATTTTTTTAAGCATTCTGGAAAAATTATTTGCCGAGTGTATAGAAAAACACTCAGCAAAGAAACCTCTTTGCCGAGTGTTTTCCAAGACACTCGGCAAACATTCCATGTCAGCGATCCGTCCCTCCAGAATGCCGCTTTCCTATTGGCTGGCAACTCCCCCCGCCGGATAAGTCCCCCCCTCTCTCTCTCCCTCCCTCCCTCTCACAGCCACCCACCCCCTCCGGATAAGCCTGCAGCTCCCCCTATCTCTCTCATCTCTCTCAACTTCTCCCCCTCGATCTGCAGGCGGCCGGCGGCCAGGGGCCAGTGGCCAGCTCCCAGGCGGCCTGGGGCCACGCGACCGGCGGCCAGGGGCCAGCGGCGGGCGGCCAGCCAGCGGCGCGGCGGCTAGGCGAGCGGCTCGCCGAGGCCTGTCTCTTATATTGGCTTTGCCTTGCATCCACATGAAATCCACATTGAAATCCATGTCTTCAACTATGAGAAATATATTCAATATCTTAATTTAATTGTCCAATATCTTTTGACAAGCTTCCTTCAAATGAGCCCAACACACGTCTCATTTGTCATATCCCTCAACTTGTCATTTCCTATATTGGTGAATGGGATCACATCCACTTGTTTGCTTTCACACTATAAACCAAATGATGAGCACCTTTACTTATCAACAAATATATTACATGAATATCCTTTGACAATAAAACCCTGCTCATATGCTTAAGCAAACAAGTTAAATCACTAATCATGTTGTCATACAAATCACCAAAACACATAAGTGCCTATATGCACTTTCAGCCAGGCGGCGGCCGGCGGGCAGGCAGCGACGCGGAGAGGAAGCCGGGCGACCGGCGCGGTGAGGCGGCGGCCAGACAAGCGACCGGGCCCGGCGAGCGGTGCGGCCAGCGGCGCGGCGAGGCGGCTGGGCGACGGCGTGGCTAGCGGTCGGGCGAGCGGTGCGGCTAGGCGGCCGGCGGGCAGGCCAGCGGCCGACGAGCGACGCGGCGAGGCCGCCGGTGGAGCGGCGGCCAGGCGGGGGTAGACGCGACGCGGAGCGGCCGGGCGAGGGCGGGCCAGCGGGG
>OAMR01000045.1:2020107-2031972 GCA_900205405.1 Echinochloa crus-galli
CCACGCGACGGCGCACGGCAACCGGCCGGGCAGCGTGGGCGGCGGCCGCGCGATGGGCGGTGGCCGGTCGGGAAGCGCAAGCGAACGGCCGGCGGGGTCTTTTTTTTATTTTTTTGCAAAATAGTTTGCCGAGTGTCTACTGTTTAAACTCGGCAAAGATGAGAAACCTTTTCGGAGTGTCTTCCATTTATCCTCGGCAAAGCTGGCAAACCTTTGCCGAGTGTCTACCGTTTACACTCGGCAAAGCCTTCGCCGAGTGTCACACTCGGCAAAATCGGCTTTGCCGTAACCAGATATGCCGTGTGTCGTTTGCCGAGTGTTACACTCGTCAAAGTCTTTGCCGAGTATTTTTAGGGCTTTGCCGAGTGCCGCAGGCACTCGGCAAACTGCCGGTTTCCCGTAGTGGGGGGTGTTGTTTGCTTTATAATCAGGTAGAGATTATTTAGTATAAAGAACTGTGGGTTGATTTCTATAATTATTAGGGAGGTTTTTGTAAAATTATGACGTACCGCGAAAACAATACTTGCTTTATAATTAGGTAGAGATAGAGATTGATTTGTTCTATTGTTACCATAACCCCGCACGCGGTTCGTGGCCGAGGCGGACTCAGGCGCGGCCAGCGCGCGGGGTTGTACCGCTGAGTAAGGGGAAGAGGTATAATTAGATAAAGTTAGGGGGTGTTGTTTGCTTTATAATTAGGTAGAGATACAATTCCTCTCGATGTTTACTTTTTTTTTAGATTACACAGTACAACGCAGATGCTCACACACGCACGCACACTCACCCCTATGAATACATGTACGCTAACCCTACCCCTATGAGCACCTCCGAAGAACTGAGCAGAGCACCGGCAGATCTGGAGATTCACGAAGTCACCATTGGCACCTCGTTGTCGACGGGAACGCCGCTTACCACTTAACGCATAGCGCCGGTAAATCCTGAAAAAAGTTGCGAGCACCAGGATTTGAACCCTGGTGGGTAGCGTCCCACTGGACCGTCCTACCATTGGACTACAAGTCCAATCGCTCTCGATGTTTACTAGATCGCTAACAATAGATTCCCAATCTGGTACTATTATCTCTAACTCTAATGGGTTTGCCGAGCCGGCCCATTAGACCCTTGACTCTCCTAACACTACACCCCACCTGGACATGCAGCTCGTCCTCGAGCTGCAACCTAACGACGACTCGACGAATCCGAACCCTAACACCTAAAAATAAACCTTTTACATCTCGATTTATTTTACTAAGCGAAAATAAATTAGGGTGCTTTATTTTTGACTTCAAACACGGGTGCCCGTTGTACGCCGCACGTGCACCTGTGCAGCCACTTGAATCCCATGGACGCCACCTGACCGAAAGGGCAGCACCTGGACGACCACCGGAAATTGGTTGCAACAACGACCAGCGGAGGCGCCCTCGTTTTGGCTGGCGACAAAAAATAACGGCGCGAGGCAAAGCGTCCTTGCTGGTGACAAGGAAAGGAGCGCCTCCCCTATTGTCGTTGTCTCGTTGTCGCAGAGTTGGAGTTCGCCGTCCGCGGAAAAGACAGCATGCCGGCCGTCCGTGGGGGAAACAGCGTGCCGAAGATCCCCAACGTCACGGACGAAGTCACGCAGTTGCCTCACCCGCCGGCGCGCAAAGAAGGCCACGGAACGCCGTCTGTAGCCGCACCACCGCCGAGGTCTGGCGCTCAATCAGCTGCAGATCGCACAACCGCCTCACCCGTCGGCGCGCAAGAAGGCTGCGAACTGCTGCCTGGAGACGCACCACCACAAACGTTTGACAAGTACACATCATCGCCCACGTCTCCGTCATGGTGTCCGCCGGCTGCGGGATCTGCTGCATCGCCGCACCCTCGTCTTGGGTCCGCTCGGTGGCTGTCGGCGCCTGCAGCGAGATCGAGTCGGTGGAGGAAAGCGGTGCCCCATCGATCGGTGCAAGGGCCGCCATTGTCTGCCACCCGCGTGTGCAAGGCGGCGGGCATAGTAAACTGTACCTGGGTGGTTATTATAACAATTCACACCATATTATGTCCGTTAGGACGTCGTAGAGACTTTTTCTAAGGTGGTTTCTAGAGTTCATAAGATCAATCTCAGTGGAGGTTTATGGAGAGTTTTATGATATTAATGTGCAGATGGGACATAGAAGAGAGAAGAAATAGTTTCATGGTGGAGTTTCATCACCACGAAATTCTTTTGGTACATTTATCTAATTTCTGATTTCTGATCTAGATAACTACTGGTCTAAGAGACGTAAACAAGGCCTTAATTAGTTGAAATGAGATCCATCAGTGGATTGGAGTTGCAACCCCTGATATTTGAAAGAAAGGGAAGACAGTTGGGCAGTTGGCCTGGCGGTGAGGAGGAGCTGACGAGGAACAAGATAATATATAAGAACAACTCTAAAAGAAAATAATGAAGAACGAGATGGATGGAGACCTATAAAGTTGAATTAGGATCCAATGGTCCATATAAAATTGGAGTACTTTTAACTTTTGTGATGTAGCTTCTCCAAGCAAGTATTTATACATGCTTATATCTTCACCTACGCAAGGGGCAAAGCAGTTTATTAATCAGCATATGTACACGACCAAGCCTCTCTCCCTCTTCAAGAGCCACCCGGAGGCGGCATCCGAGCTGCCTCCGGATGGCCCAAACGCCGGCTACCTCGTCGTGAAGGCCGCCGCAGACGAGGAAGACGATGAGACCACGTGCTGGGGCACGACGACCCGGCGCGTGTTGGAGCTGCCGTTCCCGCAGAACCGTGTCCTCAGGGTGCAGTGCGGCGTCGGCGACAACGGCAGCCACGACGAATACGTCGTGTTCGTGCCCGTCGCCGGCCATCCCCTCTCGTCCAACCGCTACCACGCCGTCGTCGCCAGCGGCAAGCACAAGGGTTTCCTAATGGCGTGCCCCCGCGAGGAAGACATGACCACGTGTTGCTGGTGCCAGTGCATCGGCGCCGTGGATCCAAGGCCGTTCGACCCGGCCGACGTCTACCTGCAGATCGAGTTCGTCCAGCACCGGCGGGGCTTGTTCACGGCGAGGGCTGTCGCCGCCGCCGACGGCTTCCCGCCCTCCATCTTCCGCTTGAATCACTGGGATGTGTACGAGTACAAGAACATCGACCTCGGCGAGGCACCGGGCCTCGACGCCGCGCTCCGCTTGCGCCGGCTCGCCGGCGACGACGCCATCCCGGGGACAACGACGACGGCCGTCGGGAAATGGTACTGCCCGTTCTTCCTCATCAAAGAACACGGCGTTTCGCGACGGGAGCAGATTGGCCGCGGCGCGGTGTATGCAGTCGTGCTGGAGCAGAGATGGGAGCCGGTGCGCGTCGACACGGACTCGAGGCTTGCCAGCAAGAAGGTGCTCATCGGCTGGAGCATCGAAGCCAAGTCGCCGGAGGCGGGGAGCTCGCGGTCCGGCGACGCGTACGTGAGGTTTGTAGCTGAGACCGGGGAGAGGGTCGGTGTGTGCACGACCGTGTGGGAGAGGATGCTGTGGGAGCAGAACAGAGGCGGGTGGGTCGACGAGGAGGAGGACGCCGGGGACGTGGCTGACGGATCGGTGGTGCTGGTGGAGAGGTTCGTGGTGAAGAGGATGGATGGGAGCGTGGTTGTGGCCTTTGACTTTGTGCATCATAACAAGGTGACAGAAGAGCAGTGTGGTGCCTGAGATCAATGGCATGGGTTCTCAGGTTTTGTAATGGATGTGCAGTGTGCTGTTAGATCTATCTCTGTTTGTTTTGGTATTTGACTTGCTATTGTGATCGTTATTGTGATCGTGTACACCAATCCATGAGTGCAAGAGAAACAATATGTAGCTCCATGCATCGTCGATCATGAGATGTTCTTGGTGAATGTTGAAATGTGTCTTTCGGAGTATGCATGATGTTAGGTTACTTGCTATCATAACTAGCCATGGTCATTACAGCCAGTTCTTCCTTTGGTTAGAAGCCTATAATCAATGTTGGACTGCTGATTGCCCAGCGCGATGGGAACTACCACATCCAGACTCCAGAGTGTTGCCCGCTGTGTGACCAGAAAGATAATCCGCCACATCTTAGTCTCATGTGTCTTCTGAAAGGAAGTCCTGTACCTCTTGTTTATACTGTTTGGTCTCCCCGACCTGTCACCCCTACACCATGCAGTTCTTTGATCAGTGGTCTGGAGCTATCAAGTTAGTGCCGAGTTCTATGGAGGCTTGTTTGAACTCTTTGATATCCTTGGGGGCTTGGATAATTTTGAACATCGAAATGAGTGTCCTTAATGGGGCATCACCGCTCGCAGAGGGTGGTTCAGATTATTAAGGATAAGATCCAACTTTGGATCATAACTGGTGCCATTGTTAGCACAGCTGACCATAGTAGAGGTTTTATGGAAGTCGGGGGTTGTTTTTGTCCTATTTAATGGCACGTTGTGTGTGTGTGTTTTGTGCTCTATGTATTCTTCTTAATGCAAGGATATGCAGCTCTCCTGCATATTCAAGGAAAAATTCTAGGATATGGTCATTCATCGCTTCAACCATGTTGCTTGTTTCATTCTTCTGAATTTTTAAAAAAATCTTGGGTATGTCAAATGGGGAGAGTGAGAGCAAGAATCAGCTTTTGATATCCTTTGCGAGTGTTTCAGAATGTGAATAAAGTTGGGTCGTCACTTTTTTTAAACCGAACACAGGCCACTTCATTTCAAAAATGTTATTAAATTATCATGCACGCCATCATGTTATAATGTTGCTTATTTACCATTACCGGTACATGGTCATAGATTCACTTCAGCTTGATGCACCAGAATTTGTGGAAGAGGAGCTCTGGCATTTCCTTGATCCTAATCCCTTGCCAGTTGATGGTCAGTCATTGCTTTCAGTTTTTCTAGCTATAGTATCAGTGAACCCCACATGAATTACTTCACCTTGTTGCACCAGATTTCACGGAGCTTGTGAGAAATGATCTAAAGTCCCGTAATTATCCTAAGCCAATTAGGCTTGAGGGTGAGCAATCATTGTTTTGCTATTTCTGACTATTTTTGTTGCACATTTTGACGGTTCTAGCACTCAACTGTTGTACTACGCTTTTTTTTTAAACCCAGGGGGTATGCGCTTGGTTAATACTTTTGAAGAGGAATTTGCTGAAGATACATGGAGCAAACTCAGTAAAAAGGTGTCTTCGGATATATCTCGAAGTGTTGTCTCGCTTGCTTCGTTCAAAGGTGATTGCATAAGATAAATTTACTTTGTCTATTGCATCACTGACCCTCGCACGTCCGGTATTGGCAACACCGGTGCGTGCCATCGTCCCCGATGCATTCATGGGTCTGGCAAACATGGGGATGTGTCGCCCGATGGCGTGTCTGCGTTGACTTCGGCATCGACCCCCTATTCGACTGCCTCGATGCGTCGCCGTCTTCTCTGTTACGCCTCCACCATGGTGCCTCCTCATGCGTCTGCGGCTTCCTGTTTCCTTGATCCTAATCCCTTGCCAGTTGATGGTCAGTCATTGCTTTCAGTTTTTCTAGCTATAGTATCAGTGAACCCCACATGAATTACTTCACCTTGTTGCACCAGATTTCACGGAGCTTGTGAGAAATGATCTAAAGTCCCGTAATTATCCTAAGCCAATTAGGCTTGAGGGTGAGCAATCATTTTTGACAGGAATCGGCAGGGGAGGCCCCTACCCCTATTTTTGTATTTATATAAAAAAGAATATGTACAGTTTACAAGGCCCTAGGCCCAAAAGCTAAGAAAGAAAGGTTACAAAAGACTACTCAGCCACAAACGAATTTGCTCACCCAACTGTGGTTTAGCCCGAAGGGTAACCAGCTCCATTTCTTCAAAAAAACTGCCTTCTCCAAAGAGCAAAAGAAGGCCACTTATTATCGAAAATGATGTTGTTCCTATGACACCAAATTGTCCAGCAGTCAATGATAAGAACTTCTCTGAAAATTGCTGACTGAAATCTTTGCCGGGCTCGTAGAATCATCTGCTAGAACTCAAGATTGCGATCCCATTGTATGCCCAAGAAAGTCCAACAAGCATAAGTAAAAGGGCACCAAAAGAAGAGATGCCAGAAGTCTTCTTCAAGGTTTTCCACACACAACACACAATCATATGAAGGCAAGTGCATCTGCTTTCTCCTGAGCAGATTCCTAGTGTTCAACCTGTCCTTGAGCAGAAGCCAAAAGAAAAATTTATGTCTGGCCTGCACCTTCGATTTCCACATCCATTTGAAGAGAATAGATGCTGGAAAAGAACCATTCAAACAAACATAAGCCTTCTTGGAAGAGTATTCATTATTTCCCCATATATACCCCCCAATCATCCTTGAGAGCAGGATCCAACAGCAATAGTGTTCCATATCAACTTGTAGTTCTAGCAGCAATAGTTGAGAAATCATTGTTTTGCTATAATTTCTGATTATTTTTGTTGCACATTTTGACGGTTCTAGCACTCAACTGTTGTACTACGCTCTTTTTTTTTTAACCCGGGGGTATGCCCTTGGTTAATACTTTTGAAGAGGTATTTGCTGAAGATATATGGAGCAAACTCAGTAAAAAGGTGTCTTCGGATATATCTCGAAGTGTTGTCTCGCTTGCTTCGTTCAAAGATGATTGCATAAGATAATTTTCCATTTGCTTTCTCTATTGCATCACTGACTATGGTTGCAACAATGTTCTTTGTAGGTGAAGAAAGGTTTTTTGCTTGCACTGGTATATTTATAGACTTCAAAGAAAACACCTCAAGAGTTTTGACTTCAGCAAGTTTGGTTAGAGCTTCCGCCGATGAATACAAGATTGCCGATAACTTAAAGGTTGGTACCGCAAACAGTTATGTACTCCTTTTGTCTGTTCATTTGAGATACTGGTTAATTCTCACTTTCTCACTGTTAGCAGATTGAAGTGTACCTTCCAAATAAGCAACTTGCTGTGGGGACACTGCAACATTACAATTTGAGTTATAATGTTGCTGTGGTCAGCGTCAAGGGTTTCCGTTGTCTTCGAACCGCAAAATTCCACACAGAGATACAAATTGAACCTCATATGGAGGTAGTAGCTGTAGGACGTATCTTTGAATCCGGGAAATTAATGAACAAAAAAGGCAATCTCGACTGCAAAGAGCTGATGATCTCCACTTGTAAAGTCACAGAGGTACACTGTTGATTTCATTTATGGTGGAAACATATAGTTGCATCAGGATATGAGAAACTTAATTTATCACTTGGATCTGCATTTGCATGGTATTAGAAGTAATAAATATTATCAGTGTGTCAATTTGCTTCTGTGCTAGGCTGGTATTGGAGGGCCCCTGATTGATTTTGATGGAAATTTCATTGGCGTGAACTTGCTTCTATGGTATGGAAGAAACACATTTTCTACCGTCTAAGGTTCTAGAACAATTGATTCGTGTTGAAGGGTATGCCTTTACATATTTTCTTTTAATAGCAGCATGTGCTATTCATGTGCATGATGTTTTGGCGGTAGGAAATTGCAGTTGATTCTCATCGACTAGTCCAACGAAATTTTTGGTTGTAACTGCAAAACATAGGGTCAGTTTGGTGATTCCCTATTGGCTTGTATGAACTTTTTATTGAACTAATACATTTTCTTTTAACCATATATCATCAATACATGTTTGGGCATATCACAAAATATCTGAGCAGATGTTGCATGATTTTTATCCTCTTCTCAAGGTGGATCGTTGACTGACCTGTAGCTAAAGATTCGGTACCTAATAAATAAGCTAAGAGACAAATACAATGCATAAGCTGATCAAGTGGCTCCAGGCCTCTCAACTTGTGATCTTCGGCTAAATTAATTCTTGAACTCTTCGTAGGTCGGATGTTGACGATGCTAGTAACATGAAGCCAAAGAGGTATTATTTGAGAAACAAGGTTAGCAACATGAAGCGAAACAAGTATTCTTTGAAGTTTCTCCAAACTATTTTCTTTTGTTTCACATATAAAATAATTCATTGTTTGACTATTAATACATTATACACTGTTCATTGACAGTTGGCCTGTGCCTGAGCCACGTTGGTTCTATCCTTCCCAGAGTACGACGGCCCTTGCCCTGTGACGTGCACGATTGAAACGTCACTTAATGCATATCTTAGCCCCCGAACCTCTAATTTTTGTTGCCAAGGACCTATCTTTTGTGTTATTGGATTCCGAGTTTATGATCTCCATGCCCCTACCTAACCCTGAACTGGTTGACTTAGTATCGTCAGACTCCTACTTAGTAACAAACGTGTTAAATTTGAACGGTGATTGAAACCCTAGATCGGTTTGCATGTTATGATTTAAAGGATACACTACCAGAGAACGTTGCTTTGGCCCCGGTTGGCAAACCCCTTTAGCACCAGATTTTCCACTGGTACAGAAAAATGTGCGTCGTTGCGGGGATTCGAATGCGTTGCTGCGGGGATTCGAACTCAGAATCTCTTGGCTCACGCGTACCCACCTAACCATCTCAACTACGCATCGCATGTGAGAAGATGCGCTTCTTTTAAAGTAGTATATGACACCTGTTTTAGCACCGGGTTGTATTTACCAACCGGTGCTAAAGGGCCTTTAGCACCGGATCGTAACACCACCCGGTGCTAAAGGTGCCTCCTTTAGCACCAGGTCGCCTTTAGAACCAGGTGGTGTTACGACCCAGTATTAAAGAGGGGAGCACCTTTAGCACCGGTTGGTAACACCAACTGGTGCTAAAGGAGAGCACCAGTTGGTCTTACGGTCCCCGAGGGCACCACATTTTTACATCCGGTGCTAATGTTGCATTAGCACCAATTTTGAGTGCACCGAGACATATGAGGGGGGGGGGGCGATGATGGTTTCTCTGATAGTGATATTTTTTTAAAAAAAATATTAGTTTAGACATTAGCGCATCGTCACCCAACCCTGGTCACCATGTCATCATCTACCGGCCCCAAAGGCCAAAGCTGAAGCGGCTGGATTACGCTGCCCTCACCCCTACGAGCCCTCCTCTCGCGCCGCCGGCGGCCATCCCCCACGGCATGCGTCCAGCGCGCCCCCTCGATGACCTAGTCGTGCCCCCGGGAGGTTCTCCATGACCTCCGCCGGGGGCCGTGCCCTCCTCTGCGTCTATGGCGGACTCCTCCGATCCGCCGCTCCTTCGTCGTCGTCGACAAGCAGAAGATCGTGAATACCACACCTGGGTGCTTTCGTCCGTAGGTCGGGCTCCGCGTTGCCACGCGGCTCTGGCGGGATCCGCACCGCGCGCCCCCGGCGGGATCCGCACTGCGCGTCTCCTCTCCTCCCGAGCGCCGATGGTGGATCCGCCCAGCACGGGCGCCCGCTGCCATGGCGCCTCCCGCCACCGGCCCTGTCCTCCTCCGCCCTGTTCAAGCACTCGCCGCCGGTCGTGGACCCGCGCCGCCCTTGGCGTCCAGCACCCCGACGGGATCCACCTCTTCTTCCCCGAGCGTTGGTCGAGGCCCCACGCCGCGTCTGCGTCAGGCAACCCTGGCGGACCAGCGGGCTCCACCGCCGGACTCGCCTCTCCCTCCCTTCGCTGCTTTCTCCACTTGGGCTCACGACTACAACAAGCTTGGCCGGTCTTCTTCTTTCTCTCTGTCTCTACCTCTCTCACCGGTGTATTTTGACCGATGGAAGAGAGGACATAAGGGGTGGGGGACTGAGCTAGGTGCACACCAGGAAGTCTACACGAGCTGCTGCTTGATTTGTTTTTGGTATTTTCTTTTATTTTTACTGGAGCATTGCTCGAGATTGAGTCGCCCACTGCCCGTCGATCGCGTGCCTCTGCTTCGACACCGTCACCGGCTGCTCTTCCTCAACGCCGTGTTGCTCGGGCTGGCGTGCGGTGCACGCTGGGGCCCCACACGCAGCGCCTCCAGGCCCCTCTGCAACATGGTCTCTACACCGGTCGTCCCCGACATCACCTCCACTTCTCTGATCTGCGCGGCTTCGTCGTCCGTCGCCTCGTCCGTGCGTTCTCAGCCTAACTAGCCGATCGACGTATGGTCGCGACACCTGCGGATTTGGGACGGATGTCCTAAGTACATGTGCACCTCCGCTAACACGAGGGTTGCGGCTGCGTCGCCTCTTCGGGCTGCAGCGTCGCCCTCCCTGGTCCTCCCTGTCGTCTACAACAGCAACTGCGGGCTGCATCGGCATCTTCTACCTCGCCATTCTTCTACGACTGCGACCGTCATGGAGGCCTTCTCTGCTGGTCCCTCAGACAACAATGTTTTGGTGGTGCCCTCTCCCTCGCACGTCCGGTATTGGCAACACCGGTGCGTGCCATCGTCCCCGATGCATTCATGGGTCTGGCAAACATGGGGATGTGTCGCCCGATGGCGTGTCTGCGTTGACTTCGGCATCGACCCCCTATTCGACTGCCTCGATGCGTCGCCGTCTTCTCTGTTACGCCTCCACCATGGTGCCTCCTCATGCGTCTGCGGCTTCCTGTGCGGCTCCTTAACCTCGCCTATCTCGACAGCTCATCCTCGACCACGGCTACCCTACGCACGACTGCCTCGACCATGGCTACTCATCCTCGTCTCAGCTTCATCGACATCGGCACAGAGGGCTACCATCCGCATGAGTTTCTCGCCGGTTATCTCCAGTCGCAGCATCCGCACTGCGTGACGCTACAACTGCGGGGGATGTCAGTCCATCGGTTCCTACATTCGTCTTCTCCTCCAGTCTCACCGTCTACGGTGCTCCCGCTATGACTGCGAGGGGATGTTAGAGTATATTTGGTAGTTTAGATATTGTAGTTTCTGGACTGCCATATGTATCCGGGGTTGCCTTGCACCCCAAGTCTTGTACTCTTATATATACCGGCCGAGGCCTCAATGCAATACAATCCAATCTATTATACCAATCCCAGGGTGCATTTGTTGTATTGTGAAAATTAATTACACGTATGGCTCCTTGAGTGGTTCTATGCTTAAAGTTGGTCCGAATTGAGACTAGCAAGCAAATGATACACAGCAGACCAGCAACTCGCCCCAAAGTCACCACGCTTTCGCACGACAGGAAGTCAGCTTACAAAGTTACAAGCCCAACAACAGTGAACCCAGCTGAGCCGGCCTGCCATCTAGATACGACCCAACCCAACTAGCTTAGGCATACTGACTCCTTAACACACTAGCTTAGACATACTACTCAACACACTAGCTTAGACATACTTCTCATAACTGCTTAGGGCACCCGCAACAGCTCTATAACTTTGTACATGTAGGATATAGTGAGCATTATAGATCCTCTATCCAATAAACTATCTATATCACAATCTCCTAAATCAGTTTGCCGCCCACATGTTAGTATTATTTAATATTTCCAACCATTCTTCTTCCCTGCCCTCCCGGGCTCCTCTCTTCATGTGCGGCGGCGGACGACACCGCGACGCTCGCGGCAGCCATCCGCTCCGCCCTGCCACTCGAGCAGCCTGCTTGCTGCTCTGCTCATGTTGGAAAGAAGAACGAGGAGGAAAGGATGAAGGTTGCAGCTTGGATTTCACAAATTGGAGCATGGATTTGGTTCTCATGAGACAGAAGTGAAGATAAAGAGAAGTCAGCTGATGTTTACTATGTTCGCCGATTTGGTATTGAGCAAAAGAGAAACGGAGGCTGCCCGAGCTGCTTGGATGGGTGGATGTCGCACCGCGCCCGTTCCTCTCCTCCGCCCGCGCTCAATCTTCGGCCGTCCTGACTCGGTCATGCATCTTCCGCGCACTCCACTTCGCCCCGCCATCAGGACCTCGCCGCCGGCTGGCCACACCCCTACCTCGCCTCCTTGGCTTTCCATGCGTTCGGCGGCCACGCGCTGCTCCGTGCTCCGCCGCCGGCGCCCTGTCTCTTATACACATCTTATAATGCAA
>OAMR01000045.1:2038847-2070064 GCA_900205405.1 Echinochloa crus-galli
GTTTCCTGTCTCTTATACACATCTATTAACAGTTAAGCAAAGGTGACAGTAGCTGCGCCTAGCAAAGTTCTACCCATATGCAACAACCCAGGATAATCAAGGGAACAGGATACAGAAACTAGGTACAACCTTAGGGTACAATAGATTAGACACATGCATATGAATTTAGAGTATTTAAGCAGGGGTGTGTAGGTAGCAAGGATTGTCCGTGCTATACTTGCCTTTATCCAAATGCTAGCTGCTTAGAATCTTGAACTCTTGCTCTTGCTCTCGCTCTTGCCCTTAATCTTCCGAGTCTCGAACCTCGCTCCTTCTACTCGAAGCAAGCAACAACGCAGACATACAAGCAAACAAACAAGTACAACTAAGAACAGTACACCAATCAAAAGAAAAGCTTTAAAAGGGCGACTGATCAAATTATACTAAAACATATTTAAGTTAATATTATTCAAATTAATCTTTATTTACAAAAGGTCGGAGTTTAAACCTATATTTGATTTTATTTCTAAAACATATAAGGTAGGGATTAATCAAATTAATTACTTGATTAATTTATAAAACAACTAACAGGGTGAACAACATTTCTAACGTGTTGCTTACATCGATATGAACCTAACGCAACTTGAACGGGTCGAATCAGAGCTAAAACGTGGATTTTACGATAAACAAGGCTGCAAGGACCTGGTCGTAATTAACTGTAATCAGAAAGGGGTAGTAGAGGAGATTCGCAAGGCACGGGGAACAGTGACCGCGAAATTGAATAAGGGCAGGGTTAGATCTGAAAAAACTACTCGGGTTGGGTTTATGTGCTGAAAGAAATACTTGCAGGGGGTTTTCCGAAAGAAGGGCATGACACAAGATTGGATCTAGGGATTTCACATTTTCCCGGGGGCCTAGCTGCAAACTGACCTTCTCCTTCCTTTGAACAAGCAGAGGAGCTCGGCCATGGCCGACGGCGGCTCGGGCGCTCCTGCTCGCCGGCGCTAGGGAGGATGGAGGGCCTAGGCGAGGAGTGGGATAGAGGGAGGAGGTCGAGGGGAGGTCGTCAAGGCGCTCACCGGTGGTCGGGGGTGGCCGGGAGCTCGCCCTCGGCGGAGGCAGGGACTGGCGGCGACGGCTCCGCGTGGGGGAGGCGCTCCGGCCGTCGAACGGCGGCGTGGACCGGCGAGGAAGCTCGTGGCGGCTTCGGCTTCGCCCGGGGAGGTGCTACGGCGGCGAATCGGGGCGGAGGGTGGCGAGCAATGGCGGCGGCGCTGCGCAGCACAAGGCGAGGGCGGCGGCAACAGCAGATGGGCGCGGGGCCGGGGGCGTCGGGTTTTATAGGGGGCGCGGATGCCGGGGCGTTGCGGCACGCACGCCGAGAAAACCGGCGGCGGCGGCGGTGCTCTGTTGCGGAGCGGCGGCGCGCGTGGGAGGCCGGCGCGGCGTCTTGGGCCTGCTGGCCAGCTGGGCCGAGACTGGGCCGACTCGGCGGGAGAGAAGAAGTGGGCCGCGAGGCAGTCGGCTGGGCCGCGAAGAAGGAAAGTGAGGCGGGCTGGGCTAGAGAGGGGCAGGGGGAAAAACAAGCCAGAGAAAACTCCAGGGAGCAAAAGCGGACGCCGGAAGAAGATGGGCGCCGGTAGCTGCGGTAGGATGGCCTGGTGGGCCAGGTTGGGCCTGCGCCGGGCCTCGCAGGCTCGGCCCGAGGAGGAAACGGGGCCCAACAGAGGGAGAAAGGAGGAGGAGGGAACAGGCCGGGCTAAGGTCTTGGGTGGGTTGGGCTAGATTCCGCTGGGCTTGGCCCATTAGGGATTTAGGATTTCTCTTTTTATTTTCAGAATATTTTCCATGCAAAGATAAATCCAGAATATTCTAGATAAATCAATTAAGCCATGGAAAACACTCCGAAAATTCCACAAATCTCGAGAAAATCCCAGAGATAAATTTGGACATGAGGAACCCAAATAATGTATTTGGAGCTCATGAAAAAGATTATAGTACCTTCCAAAAATTGGAATTAGCTATAGAAAAACATGAATAAATCCCAGAAGGAAAATTCTCATTAAGCTTCTAACACATTTTTAGAAAACTTTACACATATAAAACCACTAGATGCTTCGGGCATGAATGCAAAGCACTCAACATTAAATCTATATTGCTTTAATTTAATTTAGAAAACACATTTTCCTATACTAAATTCCCTGCAAATTATAGTAAATCTTGGAAAATTTTAGAAAATTGAGAAAATGTTTGTATTAATTACGTTAAAAATTCACATCCCAAAATTCGAAAACTTTTGGGGTGTGACAACCATCAACCCGCAGAAAGGACAATGTCTTGCTTGAGCTTCCCGTGGGCTCCAACATAAGTGCGTTTTTTTCCGAGCCATACTATCGGATCTATGGAGGACGAGCATCTACAGAAAGACATGCTCACAGGTCATGATCAGACATGTGCCTTGTCTGGCAAAGACAATGAAAGCTTCGTGATTGCTAATTGGGTCTATTACAAGCTTTGCAGAATGCTATGCCTATGTTAGGCACTTTATTAGTTGATTTGGGCTTAAACCACCATGCATCCAGTGTACTAAGTACAAAGAGGTAATATTTTTTTGTTGGGGGGCACATGCCCCCCTAGTTCCGCCACTGAATATGACTCCGTCCCACTGAGACACCCCACCACCTGCCATTGTTTGTTGAAAGGTGGTGTGAAGGTGCAGTGTTGGGGGAGATGGATCAGACCGGGCTGGGCCGGGCCTTCCTGGAATTATGTTCACAAAGAGAAGGAAAACAAATGAATTATATGTTCTCATTGACTAGTCCAACGAAACTTTTGGTTGTAACTGGAAAACATCATCAGTTTGGTGATTCCATATTGGCTCGTATTAACTTTTCGCTGAAAACTTGTACATTCCAAATATCAGCAATACATGTCTTGTTTGGGCATAGGACAAAATATCTTAACAAATGTTGCATGATTTTTATTCTCTTCTCAAGGTGGATGCTTGACTGACTTGTAGCTAAAGATTCAGTGCCCAATAAATAAGCTAAGAGCCAAATACAATGCATAAACTCATCAAGTGGCCCCAGGCCTCTCAATTGTGATCTTTAGCTAAATTATTTTTGACCTCTTCGTAGGTTGGATGTTGACAATGCTAGTAACACGAAGCCAAATAGGAATTATTTGAGAAACAAGGCTAGGAACATGAAGCCAAACATCTATTCTTTAAAGTTTCTCGATACAATTTGCTTTCTTTTGTTTCACATATAAAATAATTCATTGTTTGACTATTAATACATTATTCATTGTTCATTGACAGTTGGCATGTGCCTGAGCCATGTTGGTTCTATCCTTCCAGAGTACGATGACCCTTGCCCTGCGCCGTAGATGATTGAAATGTCACTTAATGTAGGTCACCCAAAGTCCAACGAGGATATGTCCGTCTTGGAGATGGATTCGCTCGCGGAGTTTTCCAGCTCCATTTAGGAGGCCATGGCCCCTGTGGTAGCTCCCACCATCGCGCGCCAGCGACGAGCGTGGCAGCCGGTGCCCACGATCGGCTTGAGGCGCAGTGGTCGTATTACTGCTCTCTCCAAAAACCAAGGCTCCAACAAGGTGATGGTGGGCTGAACATCATTATGCAAGGTCTTGGGGTGATTGGCTCGGACTATGCTCCTTATGCTAATTCCTCCAATGAGTTCATCAGGTTGTTCTCCACTAGCCTCTTGGACCAGCACTGTGCGGCACTTCGTGAGCTTTTTGGTGGGTTGCTCTTGGATGGAGTGTAGTGTTGCATCCTAGAGGACAAGGAGCACCAGGCAGATACCTAGGAGATCTTCTTGGAGGACATGGATAGAGTGGAGCCATCTTTGGTGTAGCTGCTCCCGCTGGTAGCATGGTAGCTCATTGGTGTAAATGAATAAAAACATTGTAATTTGGAATGTGTGTGGTCTGAACCATCAGGTTAGGTGTAATGTGGTTAGGGAGCTTGTAAGGTTGGAGAAGGTCTCTCTGTTGTGTCTACATAAATCCAAGCTCGCTGATGTATTAAGAAATGTTGTGATTGATATGCTAGGTATGGATTTCAACTGCGTATTCCTATCGGTGCTTCAAACCCGAGGTGGTATTTTGGTCGCTTGGAATGCTCGTATTTGGTCAGTTTCTAATCCTCTGGTGGGTGTTCACTCGGTCTTACTCAAGGTCATTGTGGTAGGCGCTCAAGGAAACTCCTGGTGGCTGACTACTATTTATGCCCCACAAGAGGAGAGGATACAAAAAAAGGTCGTCTTCTTGCACGAACTACCCGCCTTTCGAGCCATGCTGGTAGATGGTAGGGAGTATTCGCACATAAATTTAGGTCTCTAAGGAGCTAATCTTTAGGTTGGAGGTCGCTTTCAGTTGAAGAAGTTGCACTTTGAAGATTTCCCTAACTATGTTATTTGGGGCTAACATCGCTAGAGTGCACAACTGTGTGCCAGTATTAGAGCATGTGATGGCTTACGTAGGGAGACGCAAATACGGAATTCTTTCACCTCCATACAAACCATCGCTGATGGAGAAACCATATTGCCTCTCTCCGGAGGGCCTCGTCTGATCATGGAAGAGGAGAAGGAAGCGGCCGCCTTTGATCACTTCTATAGGACATGCTCTCTTAATTTCCACACTCTTGGGCTCCCAAGTCTTTATCTTGACACACTTGGGTATCTATTTATAGAGGGGAGATTTAGATTGTCATCAAGGATATGCCTTTAGATAAACCCCCCGGGCTAGATGATTTTACTAGTCTCTTCTATAGGTCGGCCTAGCCCTTCATCAAGGGGAATATTATTAGAGCCTATGATGCTTTGTCTTACAAGAATTGTAGAAGCTTTCATCACATCAATGAGGAATTCCTGAAACTTTTACCGAAGAAGGTCGCCCCTTCCTCCCTGGGGTATTACCACCCAATTAGCCACATCCATAGTTTTTTGGAAGGATTTTCTCGAAAGCGATGGTGAATCATTTTGCACCATAATTTCCCACTCTGATATTGCCCAATCAGAGTGCTTTCATCAAGGTTGACAAATTCAGGATAATTCTGCAATGTATAGGGATCCACTCAAGCTATTGCAGCCAGGAAGTTTCCGAAATTAATGCTCAAGATTAATCTTGCCAAGGCCTTCGACTCGGTGTCCTAGGTGTTTCTCTTGGAGCTTTTGGTCACAATGGGTTGTTCACGTATTTGGACTAATTAGATTTCAACAATTCTCTCCATGACTAGTACGATGGTCTTGATGAATGGAGTACCAGGGCGCAAGATTTGTCATGGTCGTGGTCTGCAGCAGGGTGACTCCTTATCAGTTATCACCTATGATCTTTGTGTTGATGATGGAGTGTTTTCACATAATGGTTGCTAAGCTAAGGAACAAGGTCTCTTCAAACCACTGGGTTCAACCCACATTGAGCATCGTCTCTCTTCCTATGCTGATGACGTGGTTATTTTTCCTGTCTTCGACTGCAATCGACCTAAAGCGAATAAAGGAAATCCTAATCTATTTTGAGTAGGCTTTAGGATTGGTGACTAATTACGAGAAGAGTCAGGTTTACCCCATACACTATTCAGAGGGCCACTTAATGCCAGACATCAACATTTCCCTGCACCTATTTGGATGTCTCGCTTTTCATATCCAAGGTGCCAAAGTCCACTCTCCAACCTTTGGTTGATAAGATCACTAGTCGTCTCGCTGCATGGAAAGGAAGGTTCCTCAATAGGAGCGGACGCCTAACCCCGGCCATGTCCACACTTGTGCGATCCCAGTGCACGCTGTTGTGGCAATCTCGGTCGCCTCCTGGGCCACTAGTGCCATCAAGATGCTGATGAGAGGCTTCTTCTAGTGCGGTACTGAGGTTGCCTATGGTGGTCACGGTGCAGTCCCTTGGGTTAATGTTAGCTGCCCAGTAGAGCGGGGTAGACTGGGAATTACTAATCTGCATCTGATGGGTATTGCTTTGAGGCTACAATGGCTTTGGCTGGCACGCACGGATAATGCAAAGACTTGGAAGGGTTTCTATTTCAGTGTCAACAAACAGGCCGTGTGACTCTTTGATGCCTTAGTAAGTGTGCAAATGGGGGATGGGGCTTCCACTTTATTTTGGAGGGATAAGTGGATCAATGGCTATTCGATTCAGCATTTAGCCCTCAATCTTCGGTTGGCAGTTCCTTCGCGAATACGGAATTCTCGCACGGTGCAGGGGGTTTATAACCGATTAGAGGTGGATTCAGGACATCAGGAATGCCCTCACGATTCAGGTCATAATTCAATTCCTTCGATTTTGGGACCTTCTGCTTGATCGATTGTTGTCCGCTATCACTGACCGGTTCCTATAGAAGTGGACAGGTAATAGAGAATTTACTATAGCTTTAGCTTACCGCACCTTCTTTGTTGGCCGCACTACCTTGTTGGGGGCCGATGACTTTAGAAGACGCATGTGCTAGCAAGATGTCACTTCTTCGGTTTGTTGGTTCCTCATGGTTGCTACTGGACTTCTAACCGCTTAAGATGGTATGGCCTTCACGACAGAGATGGTTGTGCCCTTTGTGCGCAGCACAGTGAGACTTTGGATCACCTCCTTATGGGCCGTGTACACAGTCGAGAGACTTGGTACTTAGTTTTCTGCCACGTGGAGGTCTCAACTCTGACACCCCAACATGAGGCCCCCTTCAACGCATGGTGGATGAGGCACGCAAAAGAGTAATCAAGGATAAGCGCAAGAGCTTTGTCTCCTTTGGTTGGTTGGTTGGTTGGTCGCTTTGAAAAGAGTGTAACATAAGGGTACATGATCGGGTAGCCTTTATGCTAGTGGCTTTGGCCACTTTGATTATGGAGGAGGCTAGGGTGTGGGCTAGAGGGTTTGCCGAGTTGCTCACCTTTCTTGGCGCTTAAATTCCTCTTTTCCGTTTTCTTGGCACATAGTTGTCACCTGTGTGATCTATGTAAAAAACAATTTCTTTTTTTCTTAATAAAAAGCGTACTATGCACATTCAAAAAAAACATAATGCATCTCTCAGCCCCGAGGCTCTAAATTTTGTTGCCAAGGACCGATCTTATTTATGTTACTAGCAAATTTGTCCGTGCGTTGCTATGGGTGAAGGGAGACATCACGAGCGAAGTAACAATCCGTAACAAGTAAATTAACTCTTGCCAAGAAAACGGAGCACCAGATGTGCCATTCTTACCTCCCCGTGCAGTCCTGGAAACAATAGGGTGGGATGGGGATGGATCATGACCCTTATATTTTCTTAACAATCCAATTTGATACTGGTTTATTTTAGTAAAAAAAACTAGTAGTATTTAGATCTGTTAAACGTAATTCTTAAAATTTCTAGTACAAAATTTTATGCTATTTACCATCCTAGGTAATCCTGCAAAGTATTCCCTGTGTAGTCCTGCCCTCGTTGTGCATGTCACACCCGGATTTTATATAAAACCCGGGTGTGACAGATTGGTATCAGAGCTATGCTGACTGTAGGACCGCAGCCTAGATAGTACTGGTCATCCAATAAGGCTCATTTTGCCATACAACCCTTCCTTTCTCAATTCTTGAGACTTTGATTCATATAAAGTGCTATCCTTGAGCATTTTCCCCTCCTTGATAATTCCTGTTTTGTTCACTAAATCCCTTGATGTTTTATCGTCTCCTTGTTCATTTATTTCTCACCATTGACTTCCGATTAATTACCTCTACCTTGGTTTGATAAACTTCTGATTTTTAATTCTTGTCTCTTTAACTCCTCCTTGCCTTTTCGTTTATCTTGATCGTTCATCCCATCCTTGAAATTCGTATTGATCATGACTCCCATGTCACTTGAAGATACTATCCTACATCAGAAAGTTCAAGCTTGGGCGAATTCAGAGAACAAGACGATGTCAGACTCATTGCTGCTACAACCCGGAATGCGGTGTTCTTATGTGAAGAAGTTGAAGATATATTCATATTTAGGAGGATTCCCCCTTACTAACAACGTCTAGTAGCTTCGTTTAAAATTTTGGTGTTGGTTAATCTTGGTTGAGGGTGCTTGTAATGCCTATTATTATGTCCTTGTTTGATTCGCTTCTTTGTAATGATTGTGTAGTTGGGTCCCCTCCCTTTTCCCCTATATATCCTTGTTGTTCTTGCTATCTTCTCGACGAAGGAAGTTGAAGCCAATCCCCGCGCTGGAGGAAGAAAACAGAAGATTAACGGTGGAGACTTCGCAACTACGTCAACAAAGAAGATAAAGAAGCTTGATGATCCAACTCAGAAGATCTCTCTTTGATGTCCCGTTCTTCTCCTTGATCCCCAGCCTCTTCGAATCTCGAGACGAGATTCAGTTTAAGGGGGGTAGTTTGTCACACCCCAAAATTTTTTACCGCCTAGCAGCGCCGCCGCCATCTGAACGCCGCCGCCGCCATTGCCGGCAATGAGCCGCCTTCGTTGCTGGTTCGAGCAAACCGACACCCCCACGGGCTTCCCCTCGTCAAGCCGCACGCAATCCGACCGCCCTCGTCGCCTCTTCACCGCTGGAGTGCCTCCCCCGTGAGAAGCCATCGCCGCCGAGCCGCTATTCTGCGTCGGCTGCCGTCTCCGCCGCTGGTTCGTCGTCTATTTCACGCTAGGTGAGCTCGCCATCTTCTCCCGAAGCTGTAGGATCAAACCATGTGTCAATTCGTGGCCCCTAGCTCGAGTTAGCGCCAACTCCGGCGAGCCACCGCCGCTTCCGCGGGCGGCGCCGCCGCGTCCCACCCCTCCGCCGGCAGTCTTCCCCGCCGATCTAACTCTGGCCGCTCAGATCCGATCCAACGGCAACCGAGCGCCCGCGCCTGAGTCAACCGGTCGTCATACCGGTCAGCCCACGGTCAGCGCCGGAAACTTTGCAAAAGAGCCCCTGCAAGATCTGAAATCAACCCGCAGTCCAGCCCTTTCCAAAAATATTTAAACTTAGGTCCCTGGTTTACGAAAAAGCCCCTGATCTTTCCAGTTTTTGCACCCCGAAGCCCAGCCACTGTTCTTTTATGGTTTAACCCTCCTATTTTTACATAAATTATGTTTTAGTCTCTGAGTTTTTGCAAATAAGCCCCTGAAAACTTTTAAACCTTGCCAGCAAGTCCCTGAACCTTAGAAAAGCCATATCTCCTCCGTTTTAGCTCCGATTTCAGCGATTCTTGCGCTCACGTGTTCGTAGCGAAGCGTAGATTAGTTTCGTAGCCTTCTTTTGTTCTGTTTCTACTGTTTGGTGTATGTTTTTAGTTATTCTTGTTTGTTTGCTTGTTTAGCATGTTTGTGCCGTTGATTGCTGCGAGTAGAGGAACGCCATCAAGAGCATTCAAGAAGAAGAATTGAAGATCAAGACCTGAAGATTAAAAGTGTATAACTGGATTTGAGGCAAGTTATAGCACGGACAATCCTTGCTACCTATTCACCCTTTAATCATTTATTTCATACATGCATGTGTCTAATTTGAGGTATCTTAAGGTTGTACCTAGTTTTATTTATCCTGTCCTTGAATTACCTAGGGCTTTTGCATATGGGTATATTTTTGCTATGCGCAGCTACTGTCACCTTTACTATTATTGTTATTCTTGATTTAATGGTTCACTTCAACATTAATGATTAAAACTCTTCTAATCAAAAAGGATCCAGGCCGCTCGTGACCCTGAGCAAGGCTATCATGATAGATTTACACTCTGCAGAGGTTTCGCCCTTTACCCACCAGTCGCGTAAAAGTTCCTATCGCCACCGCCAGAACTATAATGGCTCTGGTCTTGGTCAAGTAGCTCGTACGGCTCTAGCTTGTCAGTGGTTATCGATGGGGCCAACGGCGCTATGTGAACAAGGCGCTAGGCATGGTTTTTGATCCACCGAGGATGGTAGCCCCGTCGGCTAGGTCTCGTTAGACCAAGTCCCGTGTGGGGGCCTCGGGCACCACACGTTGCGCCAGCCGGCTCACGTAGCACCGTGCTCTGGACTTAGCTAAAAGTGCTAATGCAGTTAAGCCGTGTCAAGCCTTTTTAAGCCTTCATACCCCATGCTATACTTGCTAAGTAAGACATTTACTTACACTTGCTATTATTCAACGTTCCGGGACGGGTAACAGACGGAGTACTACTGAGCTGTGGTCAACCAGTCGGTGTCCCTGTGGTCTGCGGCCTCGCCTTCGAGTTGAAGATTAGACATCCGCTGTGTACGTGCTAACTCTGATTTAAACTATTTTTATTCGAGCATATTACTCTGATTATCATATTTGTTAGCTTTATGTGTTCTGTGGACATCCTGGGCACACATATAGCAGCACTTGGGTTTTATATAAAATCCGGGTGTGACAGTGCACCACCTACACATCGTTCTGATCGGACGCCTCGTCTCTTATGCACTCGCTCGTTCGTCTCTTTCAATCTGCTGCTCGGCGCAATACTTGAGCATGGACAGTTAGACATTTTATCAATTCAAAATCTCTGCATATTTTAGGACACGTACAACAGTTAGACAACTGTCTTTTTGTTGTCATATAAATATAATTAGCTGATGTGGCCATTAATTAATGAGGAAGGAGAGTATTAATGAGGAAGGAGAGTGTTGCTGTCTACTATCTCATATACTGCTTTGGCTGGTGCTCCCATACAAAACAACAGTGACTAGAGTGCGTATTAATTACCACATAGACAGCTAAGTCCGTATGTGTTATATAGACAACATTTATCTAAATTATTGTACATGTCCTTGTGATAACAAGCACTGTGATGATCATGATGGATAGTGGTTGTTGACGCGTCCCATCAGGAGAGGGGCTGCGTGGAGAGCAATTTGCAGCACTCCTGCACCCGAAGTTTTATTTTCTAAGGCCTTGTTTTGTTTAGTTCCCAACTTTGGGAGATCAAAATTGACATTTTGTCACTGTAGTGTCACTGTAGCATTTCGTTTATATTTATGAATAATTGCCCACGTATATTGATTATTTAGGCTCAAAATATTCGTCTCGCAAAGTGCAACAAGATTACATTTAGTTTTTAATTTCATCTACATTTAGTACTCAACGCATGTGCCGACATTTTGATGGGATGAAAATTTTCTTTTTGTGTAGTGAAATTCGGGGCGAACTTTGGCAACTAAACAAGGCCGAAGTACTTTTCAACTCCAAGCGGACCAAGTTTCAAAGCTCATTGTCGTTGTGTACATGTTTCTTTTAGAAAAGGAAATGTTTTCGGTCTATGCGACAATTCATTGTGTTTGTGAACAGGTGTGCAAGTAGTTTGAAAGCTGGTTGAGTTTCAGCTACTTACGCTACCAGCAATTTCTCATCAGTTCACTCAACGATATAATCATGCTCAGTAACGACAAGTCAAAGTCAAAGACGCGTTTCGATATGGGCGGTGTTCACTTCCAAAAATTCCCCCAAACTTTCTCTCTTCAAACTTCACTATTCACTATCACATCAAATCTCTCTCCTCATGCATGGAGCCCTAAACGTAGGTAAATAAAAGAACTAATTGCATAGTTTTAATGTACACGACGAGATGAATCTTTTGAGCCTAGTTAGGTCATGGTAGGACAATGTTTACCACAAAAAAACGAAAAGTGTTACAGTGCGCTACAATGTCCGATGTGACCTTTTTCACCAAACTTTCACCCCTCTTTTCAAGGAAGTGAACACCCCATGGTCCAATAGTCAGCTCTGGATTTTTATCTCATCTTTATTATTTTAGCATATCAGGTACCAATCCGCTCATATGATATTCCATAGGATTGTGTCCATCGACGACTCCGTCGAACATATATGTATGCATACAATCACTTGTCTTCTTCGCTATCAACACAAAGCACATGACACGCAAATCAGCAGCTCAATCAGAATGTACGCGACCAAGCCGCTGTCCCTGTTCAAGAGCCACCCGGAGGCGGCGTCCTGGCCGCCACCGGATGGCCGGAACTCCGGCTACCTCGTGGTGAAGGGCCCCGACGACGACGGCGACGACGGCGAGACCTGCTGCTGGGGCACCTGCGGCGGGACGCGCGTGCGGGACCTCTCGTTCCCGCAGAACCGCGTCCTCACCGTCCGCTACACGGAGCACCACGGCGAGAGCAGCACCACCTACGCCGACGCCGTCGTGTTCGTCCCCGTCCCCGACCAGCCGCTCGCCTCCAACCGCTACTACCCCGTCATCGCCGCCGGCCGGCACAAGGGCCTCGTCAGGGCGTGCTCCCGCGAGGAGGACATGGTCCCCTGCTGCTTCTGCCGGTGCATCAGCGACGTGGACCCCCGGCCGTTCGACCCCGCCGACATCTACCAGCAGATCGAGGTCGTGCAGCGCCGCCGCCGCGGGCGGTTCACGGCAAGGGCCGTCGCCCCCGACGGCTTCCCCTACTTCCTCTACCGCAAGAAGTACTGGCGCGTGTACGCGTCCAAGCCCAGGGACTTCGACCTCGGCGAGGCGCGGGGCCTCGACGCGGCGCTCCGGTCGCGCCAGCTCTCCTACGTCGCCGGCGGCGTCCTCGACGACGCGTTCCCGGCGGCGGCGGCGCCGGCAAGCAGCACCACGGCGGTGGGGAAATGGTACTCCCCGTTCTTCCTCGTCGTCGAAGCCGGCGGCGCCGCGCTCGCGCCGCGCGAGCAGATGGAACGCAGCGCGTTCTACGAGGTGGCGCTGGAGCAGCGGTGGGAGCCGGTGCACGCGCACGCCGGCGGCGTCTCGAAGGTGGCCAGCAGAAAGGCGCTCATCGGCGGGAGCGTGGAGGCCAAGCAGGAGGTGATGGCGAGCTCGCGGCACGGCGGCTACGGGTACGTGTGGTTCAGGGCGACGGCGGGGCAGAGGGTCGGGGTGTGCGCGAGCGTGTGGGAGAGGATGCGGTGGGAGGCCTACAGGGGCGGGTGGGTGGACGAGGAGGAGGACGCCGGCAAGGTGGCCGGCGGGTCGGTGCTGGTGGAGAGGTTCGTGGTGAAGAGGCTGGATGGCAGCGTGGTTGTGGCCTTTGACTTTGTGCATCTCAACAAAGTCAGGAAAGCAGCTGTGAATTGAATTCAGAGCGGGCATAGATTCAGGGCACGCCTCGATCTGGCTCTGCGTCGTGTGAGAACGAAGAGATTGTAAATCATGTAGTAGTACAGTGCTTGGTCTTTGTGAGATAAATCGATAGTGGTAGAGGTTACCTACCTTTGTTAGTGTCAGTGCTGGGAGTTAGTTGACTGATCGGATACAAGTCCTAGAAAGATGTTGCCAGGGTAAACATTATATTTATCCTAAATTATAACAGATGTCAGTACATTTAAATTTTAAAACCCATCTGGTGGGCGTGTTTCTTTCGTTTGGGCAATTTTTTGTCATAGAAAATCTTGCATGCATGAAGTATTAAATGAAGTGTATTTATAAAACCTTTTTAAGTAATGAGCGTAACTTTGTGCGACAAATCTAATAAGCCTAATTAGTCCATGATTTACTATAATAATGCTATCGTAACCATTCTCTAATCGGGCGGTTAAAGACCTCATTAGATTTGTCTCGTGAATTAGTCCAAGATTGTGAAAGTAGTTTTATAAACTGACTTTTTAATATCCATAATTATTGGTTAAACGTCCTGGCAAAATTTTGCCAAACTGAAAAAACACGACCACACATATGTAGTCATCGTTTGTGAGTGAGAATTTCTGAGGGAAACCCAGGTACGATGCTCTGCTTCACTGCCTCCCGTCCTGCATTGCGGTTACGCGCACAAGGAGGTCCTTTTCTTTCCGTGTTCAGCAATTTGACAACGGTCCTGTTTAGTTCCAGAATTCCCACTCTCAAATTCACTATGCAAAAGGAAGATTCACATCACATCAAAATGTCATAGCATGCATGGAGTACTTCTGGATTTTTATCTCATCTTTATTATTTTAGCATATCAGGTACCAATCCGCTCATATGATATTCCATAGGATTGTGTCCATCGACGACTCCGTCGAACATATATGTATGCATACAATCACTTGTCTTCTTCGCTATCAACACAAAGCACATGACACGCAAATCAGCAGCTCAATCAGAATGTACGCGACCAAGCCGCTGTCCCTGTTCAAGAGCCACCCGGAGGCGGCATCCCGGCCGCCACCGGATGGCCGGAACTCCGGCTACCTCGTGGTGAAGGGCGCCGACGACGACGGCGACGACGGCGAGACCTGCTGCTGGGGCACCTGCGGCGGGACGCGCGTGCGGGACCTCCCGTTCCCGCAGAACCGCGTCCTCACCGTCCGGTACACGGAGAACCACGGCGAGAGCAGCACCACCTACGCCGACGCCGTCGTGTTCGTCCCCGTCCCCGACCAGCCGCTCGCCTCCAACCGCTACTACCCCGTCATCGCCGCCGGCCGGCACAAGGGCCTCGTCAGGGCGTTCTCCCGCGAGGAGGACATGGTCCCCTGCTGCTTCTGCCGGTGCGTCAGCGACGTGGATCCCCAGCCGTTCGACCCCGCCGACATCTACCAGCAGATCGAGGTCGTGCAGAGCCGCCGCCGCGGCCGGTTCACGGCGAGGGCCGTCGCCCCCGACGGCTTCCCCTACTTCCTCTACCGCAAGAAGTACTGGCGCGTGTACGCGTCCAAGCCCAGGGACTTCGACCTCGGCGAGGCGCGGGGCCTCGACGCCGCGCTCCGGTCGCGCCAGCTCTCCTACGTCGCCGGCGTCCTCGACGACGCGTTCCCGGCGGCGGCGGCGCCGGCCAGCACCACCACGGCGGTGGGGAAATGGTACTCCCCGTTCTTCCTCGTCGTCGAAGCCGGCGGCGGCGTCGCGCCGCGCCAGCAGATGGAGCGCAGCGCGTTCTACGAGGTGGCGCTGGAGCAGCGGTGGGAGCCGGTGCACGCGCACGCCGGCGGCGTCTCGAAGGTGGCCAGCAGCAAGGCGCTCATCGGCGGGAGCGTGGAGGCCAAGCAGGAGGTGATGGCCAGCTCGCGGCACGGCGGCGACGGGTACGTGTGGTTCAGGGCGGCGGCGGCGGCGGCGGGGCAGAGGGTCGGGGTGTGCGCGAGCGTGTGGGAGAGGATGCGGTGGGAGGCGTACAGGGGTGGGTGGGTGGACGAGGAGGAGGACGCCGGGACGGTGGCCGGCGGGTCGGTGCTGGTCGAGAGGTTCGTGGTGAAGAGGCTGGATGGCAGCGTGGTCGTGGCCTTTGACTTTGTGCATCTCAACAAAGTCATAGGAGAGCAGCTATGAATTGTGGTAGTAGTATACTATGCTAGATATACAAAATTTGCATATATTCAGGCTTAAGATATTTGTAGATTGTTTTTTATATTGATAAATTACAGATTTGTTTATACTTTATATAGATAAATTACAGATTTGTTTATACTATGATACGGAGTAGTATACTATAATTTGTGTTTTTATATTAAATCGCAGGTGCCGTTTTGAGAGCTAGTAGGCTAAAAGAAAATAAATCCCACTTTTTTAACATTTATTATCCTTCTTTTAGCCTTTTATTATCCTCCTTTTATGTTCGTTTTTTAAATTATATTGATGCCAACGTGAATGAGCGGACAAATCGTAGATGATAACGTGATAAAGTAACATTTTATTACACTTGGATGTTGCGCTAGCACAATATGATGAATTATGAATTCTTTCTTCCATTGGTCTATTGGTCTCTCAGCTTGTGCGGTCTCCTGAATGAAGATTTCTAATACTATAGTCAATAGTCAATGGCTAGTCAATAGTCAATGGCGGAGCCAGGCTGAGCTCAACGCGGGCTAGGGCCACTAATACATAGATATACTTGATGTAAATGGGCTGGATCCGGGCTGCAGCACCCCGTAGTTTCCACTGTTTGAGATCCGTGCAGCGGTCAGGATTGCATGTTATTCGGATCCAAAGCGGCTTCGCAGCGCGCGGTTGAGAGGAAAAGGGGTCCGACATCAGCCGCCAGATAAAATCAAAAACTAATTACACAGTTTTGTTGTACTCTGCGAGACGAACATTTTGAGCCTAATTAATAAAATTTTAGATAATTTTTCGCACATACAAACAGAATGTTAGAGTCACGCAATGATTACGAAGAGACCCGTTCAGTCCCAAATCCACACTCCAGAATCCGGATCTAAACGTGGCCAACGTCGAGTGGCAAGCAGAGCGCACTGAACTCTAGGCTGTCCATCGAGGCGTCGAGTGGCAAGCACAGCAGGGTCTCAAGGGATAGGGACCAGGACATCAGTCATCAGCGAGAGGATCGCCCTCGGCATGGTGAGCACTGGCGCCGCCGGCACACGAGAGGTTGTTCAACTCCCCATACGCCTGATGAGCGTCGAAGCTTATGATCCTTTTGTCGAACTCGATCATAGTACATGGCTCAGCTGAAGGAGGGGAAGAAGGAACATTGAGAAAATGGTGGGCGTGCTCCTATGCTATGAACAATAGCTGGGTCAGCTGCTGAACCACTGCGATGTTGTTGCTTCTGATATTATTAAAACAAATTAGTGAATTTTTTGGTAGGCTGTACCGTTAGAATTTATCTACGAACATGAACAGCATATAAACCACATAATTTTTACATAAGTTACAGCCCAAGGCTTTACTCTCCAAGTATGACACCGCCCTTCTCAAATCCAAGGCTTCTTTTCCTCCCTTCTCAAATCCTGTTGTATGACACCGCCAATTGCATACGTAATACAAGTTCAGGTCGGCAATTGCCCGCCGTAGTTCAGCTCAGAAAAATAAGGCTTTACTCTCCAATGATTTCTAATAGTATAGTCAATAGTTCTCTTGAACCGTTAATCATTTTTCGAATCCGTTTGAACTACCATGTTATTTATAATTAATGCGACAGAATAAGATCCAATATGAGTATTTTTTTTATTTTATATATGTATCTTTTAAAATCAACACTTCCAATATGCTATCTCAACATTTTAAATAACTATCTCAATATCTTGGACATACTTGTGGGATATGGGTACCCCTGGGCCCACTGTCAGACTAGACCACGGCGTTCAGGGTCCACCTCTGACAGGCCCATGGGCCGACCCCTAGGCGGCCCATACGGGCTCCCTGACTTGACGGACAAGTTGATGAAGACCCGGCGGGCGGCTCGTCCGGATATCCAGGGATATTCCAGTTGTGACCGACCCGGACTAGAGTCCTGGTCGGAGTCAAGTAGGTTTAGATGGAAACCGACTTGTAAACCCTAGCCCGCTATCCTATATAAAGCGGCCTAGGGCACCCTCATGGAGACAACCAAACAACACATCCTGTAAACCATACGCTCATCCTAGCTTCCTGAAGCTTGGCCGGGTTCCAGCAATACAAACGACGCCACCGACACAGGACGTAGGGTATTATACATTCGGGTAGCCCGAACCTGTCTAAATCAGTGCCTCCTGTGTACCATCAAGTCACTAGTTCATCGATCGCCCCTCCTACAAATCAACCACTCGGGTACCCCCAGGTGGATTGCCGGTCCTAGGGTACGACAGTTGGCGCGCCAGGTAGGGGCTGATTGGTGAGCTTTTTATATTCGAAAACACCGCTGGCTTGATGGCAGATCGATCCCACGTCGTCTACCCGGCGAACATGAGCGGCAGCCCCAAGCACCTTCCGGGATGCAGCTTCTTCGCCGACTTCAGCGACTCCAGCTCCACCAACGTCGACCCGACGCCGGTGGATTCAACCTCGACAAACCCGGGGACTCCCCCCGACGTGCCCGATCGGCTCATGCAGCAGATCGAGCAACTCAGCGTCCACGAGCGGATCCCAGATCTGCTCCCACGACGCCGGGTACCTTACCCCGACGAGATCATCGACGAACTCAACCGCATCAACAACACGCTCGCTGAGTGCATCGCCATGTCCGAGCGCGTCCTGGACCGCTCAGGGAACACGTTCCCCCACGGACTGAAGAACGCGGCTGCCGACTACTCTGGCCGGCTCCCGCAGCGCGAGGCCCAGATCTAATCTGGAAAATGTTGATCTAGTTTATCCGATTGTTAAATTAAGTTTGAGAAAATTATTGAACCTATTATATGAAAATGTTGACTGTATTAATCTAACACTTTGAGCATGTTAGTTCAACTTTTAAGTGAAAAATGTCAAAATGGTATAATCGAAATGTTGAACTGTTATTTTTGGAATGTGGACTGCAACATCGTACCTCCTATAACTGCATACTTATTAGTGATAATTTAAAAATAAAGAAAGAAAAAATAGAGACACAAGGTACTTTCACCACCGGTACCGGTTGCACGGAGCGATAGCAAAAAAGAATCTGACCGCCGCGCATCTTTGCTTTTCTCCTCACAATCATGTCGTTGGTGGGCTTTATTGGGCCTCTAAGCCAACTTGTTTAACCAGTAAACGGAAGCTATATAGGAGCCCCCCAGCCCGGGTCCTGGCTCCGCCCCAGTATGTACCCAATACCTTTTCAAGATCCGTGATGTATAGATTGGACTGCATTATGCCACATCGAAAATGTATGCAATACGCCGATACTTTATACGGTAGATGATGAGTTAGTGCGCATTACCGTGGCCTTGGCTTCTGTACCGACACACGGAGAGGATATCATAATCAGTCAGGCATTTCGAAATTCAAATCAACCCCAAATCTCGTCGCCTGTCACTGCTCCGCCGGGGATGGCGATGCCGCCGGCGGTAGCGATTCCTTCGGCGATGGCGACTTCGCCGTCGTCGTCCAGAAGCGCGAGCAAGCACGAGCTTCACATCCGCACCAGCACGCATCTCGACACGAACCAAGCGCACGGATTGAGTCTCCACGATAGCCGGGTCACAGAGTGATTTTTCGCAGTCTCCTCCAGTCCTTGCACTCCACCGTCTCCCCTGTACTTAGGTAGGCAGCTAGGCCTTGCAGGCGGCTGGGGCAGCGTGCAGCAGGGGGAGGGACTGCGGTGCACGGGATCAGTCGGCCGGGATGCCCCTGCGCAGCAGCATGCCTACATCCGCTGGTCGCCACGAACAGGACCGCAACTCTACGAGGTATGGACGATTTTAGGATTTAAGCTCAGAATTAGTCTGGTAGATACGAACATTGTATAATTCTCTTATATATTTGATGAAACATGATGAGGAGTAGAGATATTGAATTTGAATCTCTTTTTTTCAGAAATACGGAGTATGCTATAAAGAAGAGGTACGGGAAGCCTTTATTCCTTTGTTTTGTCGGTATATAGATTTTATCAGCTGTGGTGTATTATATTTTTCATTTGATCATATTGTATTTAGTAAATTCTATACCTGTATGTTGAACCACCCTATCTAGAAATCCTAGTTTTTTTCTAAACAAAACAAAGTTCACCAATAAATGAGAGAGATCATAAGCAAAGCTAATTATAGTTTTTCCATCCGTTTTTTTGCGAAGATACCAAGGCAACGACCTCCAACGTCTTTGCTTGCCAATCCAATAGTTTCCCTTATATCTTCACACTACTATAAAAGGAGCCAAAATGGCAACCAATAAGCTCGCCTGAAGACTGCATGCATAAAGAGGGTGAACTGTTCTTCCCAAACATCATATCATTGCGAGTACACCAAATTGCCCACAAAATAGCAGCAACCCCCACAAGGATCAATTTTCTTGTCTTCTTATCTGTGTCTATTAACCAATTTCCCAACATATGATTAATTGATTTAGGGGGGTTAGCCCAGTAGCAATATGAACAATTCTCCAATCTAGCATGCTAACAGTAAAAAAAGAGATGCTTAATTGTCTCATTATAATCATAGAAACTACATTTTTGACTACCAGCCCAATTCCTATTTGCTAAAGATAAACTTTTTTGTTAAAGTAACATCTTTATGGATGAACTAAAGGAAAATTTTTATTTTTAGAGAAACTTCCGGCTTCCAAATAAAATTTTAGTGAACAGGATATCCTGTAACATCGAATATTGGTACATAGATCGGACTGAAAAATGATCGTTTTATGTAGAAATACTAACTACGTAACTGTATGCTAGGCGAGGCAAGCTTTGGCACAGCACTATTCGGTCTACAATATTTTGCTTTTGACCTTTATTTCTATATACTTTGCGCATGTTTACACACAGCAACTCTAACATGATTAGTATGAGAATAGTTCAGCTTTGCGTATTTGTTAGACCCTTTTGTCACCTACCCAAAAAAGTACTTTGAGGCAAAAAGTCAAATTAAAAGATTTTAACACTTCATTTACGGCCCACTGCTTCTCTCTTCTCTTTCTAGATTAATTATTCCCAGCTAGTCTGTGAATATTGCCCTAAAAAAAAGCTAGTCTGTGAATATTTAATTTGTTCTTCTTTCTTTCTCAGGTCGAGAAAATCTCTGAAACATATCTGGGCGTTGCTGTAAAATGTTCGTGTAAAGAAAGACTGATAATTCTGATTTGGTTCAATTAGAGCTAAAAATTAACTGGGTATTTTTCTCTGGGTGGATCCAAACGGATTCAAGCTCAATTTCCCTTTCCTTTTGCACACTTTGTCATTTTGAACCACTGCCTCCTGCAATAAAGTTCGTCAGCGTCTAGAGCAAAGGGCTGCCGTGGGTTCCTTCAAAGATAAGTCAGGCTCCAAGGCACGTTGCGAGTTTTCTTGTGTTCCAAATTCATTAAACATTCTGATTTGTCTGAGAGTGAAGAAAAATCAGCTCGAAAATGCGTTGCTTATTTTTGTGTGTCTCCAATTCATCATGCATCATTCTGATTCGACGAGAGTGACGAAAAATCAGCTCGAAGGCGCGTTGCCAGTTTTCTTGTGTTCCGAATTCATTGAACATTTCTGATTTGTCGAGAGTGACGAAAAATCAAGACGCGTTGCCATGTTCAGATCAGCCAAAGCAACTTCTCCCCTAGCTTATATGCTAGAAGATCACATCCATGATCCATGAACCCAACAAAATTATCAAAGTTTAATAAGCATGTACGCGACGAAGCCACTGTCCCTCTTCAAGAACCAACCGGAGGCGGCGTTCGCGCCGCCGCCGGACGGCCGGAACTCCGGCTACCTCGTCGTGAAGGGCGCCGCCGACGACGAGGAAGAGACGCGCTGCTGCGGCCTGCTCCCCGACAGGCGCGTCCGCGAGCTCCCGTTCCCGCAGGACCGCGTGCTCACAGTGCGGTACACGGTGAACCACGGCCAGAATTCCTCCACCCACAGGGAGTACGTCGTGTTCGTCCCCGTCGCCGACCAGCCGCTGGCGTCCAACCGCTACTACGCCGTCGTCGCCAAGGGCAAGCGCAGGGGGCTCGTCATGGCGTGCTCCCGCGAGGCGGACAGGGACATGGCGACGTGCTGCTTCTGCCGGCGCGTCGTCAGGGACGTGCCGCCTCGGCCGTACTATGCTAGTATACTATGATTTGTGTTTTTTTCTTGTTGTGATATGTTACTGTTGAGATGATCTATGTCTCTCAAAGGTCCATAACTGCAACGAGCACATGGTTCCGAGGAAAAGGGGCATTATATAATTGTGTAATTTATCTGTGTCAATTAACATCTACCAGCAGGTCGAGATCGTCCGGCGCCGCCGGGGCTGGTTCACGGCGACGGCCGTCGCCGCAGACGGCATCCCGTCCGAGATCCTCCGCCACAGGGACTGGGAGGTGTACGCGTCCAAGACCAGGAGGTTCTACCTCGGCGAAGCGCTGGGGCTCGACGCCGCCGAGATGCATCTGATAATCTGTCATTAGAATCTTTTACGGTAATATCCCAATACTGTACTAAGTTAATCTATGAGTAATTTGTATTCTGACGTCTGAATTTTTAATTTGAGGGTTTAAATCACTTCATCTGATAGGATAACAGGGCTTTTATAATTTGAACTCTGTTTATCGCCATGTGCTAAGTCAAGCTCCTATCGGCAGCCGGTCTGTTCTTCAGTTTCGTCGTAATGGAAGAGAGAAGACGAGTTCCAGACTTCCAGCTGGATGTTATCGCTGCTGGCATGGGAGCCAACTCGACCTTACTGAACTGTAGCTAGGACAAGGGCTTACTGAAATGGATGTTATCCTACTGGCTTGCTGGATGTTATCGCTGCTGGCAAAGGAAATGGATCCGGTCTCAAAAGTGCTGCTATTGGGCTTCATTAACATGGCACAAACACAAAGAAGGCCCGGGCTCAGATGTGTCTAAATTTGTCTCTGTATTTGTGTTTCTGAATCTCTGAACTTTGTGTGGGCACCTTAGCAATGAATGACTATGCTGTTGCACGACATTATATTCAACAAAAAAAAAATCAAAGACTAAATCTAGATTCTAGAGATATACACTGCTTAACTACTGCAGAAGCCGTTAAACGAAATATTAAGCGTTTGGCATGGTTCAATTAAACCATGCTGTTGCACAACATTATGTTCAGTACTGTATGCATCATTCCTTTTTCCATGGAAAATGGTAAAACATCAAGCACTTAAACTTTCTGGATTTGAAGTTTAAGATCATACCAATTAACAATAAATGCCACTGCTAAGAAAACACAACCGCAAATTGCATGTTAACAAATTGAATCTCCCCAGTATTGCCATATATGCAGATCCATCATTCAGGGCGCTAACTACTTATGCTTAGCGACATTAGGGTAATATTGAGATTGAAGAATCAAGATAAAAATTCACACATCGCAAATGGCACTCTCAAGTCTCAACTTTCAGAGATGATGCAATGCACAGTGTTATTCTGTCCAGTAGTTCTTGCAAGTTCGATGGAGTGAGTTCAGATTTATTTCCACCAATTTCTTCACTCTTCTCATATATGGATAAAACAGTTACAAAATTTCTCATATATGGAGTCAAATGACTGGATGTATTTGATGCCCTGCTGAATATAAGTAGCTAGAATACAGTTGTGAATCCAAAGCTGAGTTCTGAAAAGATATACAAAAAATGAACTCTGAAAATCCAAAGAAAGGAATATGGTGCATCACTAACAAATCAAGAAACAATATTGACTATGCGAACAAGATCATTCCAATAATCAGGACAATTCAGCCATTGAGATCATAAATATCCATGAGAGCTAAAGCTGCACTCACCAAATCTAAACACCTAATGAGAGGCCAAATGGAACTGGACATATCAGAACAAAAGGATAGCTAGAATTATCAGTAAAGTGAAACCATTATTTATTGCAAAAATTGTCTAAGCAGAATATGCTTTGCATGATAAAAACAAATCCTGTGCTAGAAATCTTGTCACCACAAGCACTCATTCACCTCTAAATTATAATTTTAATAGCTGCATACAGAAAAGACTTGATACCTCTAGCTGACTGAATATGTTAATCAAGGCACTCACATTCAAACAATTTTTCTCCCAAATACTGCAAAAGATAAAGTCAATTAGTGTTGGTAAAAAGCAATCAGAAGTCAATGATGACATATCTGATGTTAGGATTATGCATAGTCATGAAATAGTCCATTTACCTTCTCTGTGTAAGAATTATGCAAGCAGTTATGTTCACAAAAAATGCTATGGGTGACTATCAAAGATGATCTTATACCAGCAAGCCACATTCCATAGTAGAGGACCCTATGGCACGAGAGTGATTAAGCACGGTTGACGGACCGAGCATTGCTTGACAATGATCGACCGACGACCGTGCAAAGATTAGTAAAATTGGAAAATTGCTAAAACAAACCTGCAAAAATGGGGTTGGCATAAACACCCCTACAACTTCATTTTTTGCTAGTCTTAACACTGGCATCTCTTCCTTGGTGTCAGACGCCCCCCTAAGGCCTTGTTCAGCAAATCCCAAATTGGGAGGGATTGTAGGGAATTGGGGCATTAATTTCCCTAGAAGTCTCTTGGGGAAATAATCCCCCTCAATCCCCTAGTTCCTCCCAAATCAGGATTAACCGAACAAGGCCTAAGCCCATTTGACCACATGACATGCTGTTTGTGTGGCCTTTAACGTGGCATGGTAATTCCAGCATGACTGCATGAGCTCTATCTCTAGTATCAGTTATTCTGACTGAAATTCCATTGTTTGCACTCTCTATTCACACACTTTGGTGTTCCTCTTAGAGTGTGCATACAACAGAAGTTCCAGGTAATGTTCAATTGTCCCAAAGAAGCCAGAAATCAGACTAAAAACCTACCATATCACGCTCAAAGGCACACAAACAGCATTTCATGCGGTCAACAATCTACAGGGGACTAATTTGACAACCAGATAGAGAACCGTGTTATACTAGCGCAAGAAGTTGTAGGGGATCTATTTTATTTTTGACAAACCCCCAAATTCAGATGAGTTTTAACAATTTTCCTAAAGGTGACTGCATGTCAGCAAGTCATGCTGCGTGACAGAGGACCAAGGGGCACTCAGCTGCCCCACCACACTGCAGTGGTGAGACCATGTAGAGCCTGTTTGGTACCCAGCCTCACATTGCCACGTTATTTGCGGCGGCGCCACAACTGGTGGCGTCAAAATCGGGCACCACATCGGTGCCCTCTCTTTGTAAAAGTTATGGCAGCCATACTTTATGTCATCAAAAAATCACCAACCACAGTAAATATGGCAGCCACATATATGGCGTGGCGGATGGTGGCAAGGAACCAAGCAGCCCCCACTGCCGCATGGTGTATAGTTTTCCAGTGGCCATACCTGGCCTTTGCCGAAAAAAAGCACGTTTGGGTGCCATTGCACATTTGGCCTTTGCCAAGAAAAACTTATACTTGAATGGCACATTGCAGCGCCATTGGAACATTTGGCCTTTGCCAAAAACTTAAAATTAGCCAATGTCTCTTAGTGCACACAAGAAAGCCACATTACATGGCAAAGATAGTCATGGTCTTTTCACGGTATTTCATCACCAACGCATTGACTTGGCCATTGGCCAATAGTGGGCTATCAACCAACAAATATCAACCAACAAATATCAACCAACAAGGCAACTCACAGAGCATGCTCTGCAAGGCTGAGCATTCAGCCCCATGACAGGCGATGGCGAGATGCAGAGTTATGAGTTATTCACACCATTGCCAGTATTGGCAGGCAAATACCATTGCTCCCCCTTTTTCTTAAGTCATATGGATCTACATACTAATCTGCAATCACCAAGAGATAACACAGGTAAAAAAAAATACAGGAACGCCCAACTTCCCCCTACACAAAGTCACGATACTCACGAAAATCAAATCTTAGGTCAAACCATCCCCAAACCCTCACGGCTCACGCGCATCAAACCCTAGCAAGAAGTTGAGCAGCACCAACCTTTCGATCTCCATGGTGACGATGCCGAGCGCTGGGGGTGTCGCCACCGTGGACTTGCTGCCGCATTGCTGTGGGCTCTCGTGAAAGAGGTGTACTGGACTACTGGTACAAGTTGGAGCTCACACAAGAAAAGTACTCAACGAGTTGATAGTTTGGCACAAGCCAGAAACTCAGAAAGGAACGAGAAAAGGATGAAAGAGGAAATAACTGATGATGAAAGAGGAAATAAAAGATGTGCTCTCTCCCATCAGAAACAGGACAAATGTGCACCCACGATTCCATGAATGAAGATACTAATGCCCGTTCTCGAAATGCTATGAAATATCTCGGAAATATCATTGGCAATTTGTGTTGACCTCTGCGTTAGGTTACCTCTGACTCTGAATATGTCTCATACATAGGTTTCTCATCAAAATATATGTATCTAATATATGTATCTCTGAATATGTCACCTTGAATTTGAGACATCCATTAATCTGATGTCTCCTTGAATTTGAGATATCCATGAATCTCTGTATCAGACATCCATGAATCTCTGGATCAAGTTATCTCTCAATCTGAGGGAACACCCAACTTTTTTTCTAAGTTTTCCAGGTGCTCAGCTAAGAGGAGAATTTGCTGTCTCGTTCCTTCCTGTTCCTGTAGCCCTTTACCAGAATTTTAAGATTGTGCGCTTCTTCTGTTTGAACTTTGTTCTCTGCTTGCGATCCCCGGGCAAATGTAAAACCCGATTCTGCCCAAAATTAAGCGGAATCAAAAGCTCTGCTGAATCGCTGATTGTTGCGAAACTGTTGCCAGTGTTTAAGCCCAACATATTCAGTTTTTGCATTGCGATAACGTTTAAGTTTGTGTTACCATTATCTTTTCAATCTACATGATTTTTTTATATTGATGGTTAGTGCCAACAGAAATTCTAAAAAGAAAGGTAAGAAAAACATACATATAACTTGGTAAAGAGGACAGGCAAAAATCAAGTTCCGGCATTAGGATTCCGACAAAAACTGTTAACAGGATGAAACATTATTGTTTCCTCAAAAATTTGCAGTGAGCATTACTCTTTACAATCGTAATGGTAGAACTAAGAAGGCCTAGGAACACGACTAGCGCTCGTTCATGGTGTTCCCGTCGTCCTCAATCTCGGTGATCGTCAGGGGCTCCTTCCCCATGGGCGCGGCGATGATGGGCTCCTCCTCGAAGCCGCCGCCCTTGAGCCTCTGCGCAAAGAACTCGTACTTGAGCACGTCGAGGTCGCTCACGCTCCGCCGCGCGTGCTTCAGGGCTCCCAGGAAGTGCAGCAGCCCGATCTCCGAGTTGCGCAGGGCCAGGGCCTTTCCCACCGTCAGGCTCCGCTGGATCACGTCGCGCACCGCCAGCTTGCACGCGCGCTGGCAGATCTCGGTGATGTCGGCGCCGCTGAAGCCCGCCGTGATGCGCGCCAGCGCCGGCAGGTGCACGCGCCGCGACACGGGGGACCGGCGCAGGCACGACCTGAAGATCTGCAGCCGCGACGGCTCGTCGGGGAGCGGGATGTAGATGAGCTGGTCCAGCCGCCCCGGCCGGAGCATCGCCGGGTCGATGACGTCGGGGCGGTTGGTGGCGCCGATGACGAACACCGTCTTCTTGGCGTTGATGCCGTCCATCTCCGTCAGCAGCTGGTTGAGCACGCGGTCCGACGCGCCGCCGTCGCCGCCGCCGCTGCTCCCGCGCCTGACGGCGATGGAGTCGAGCTCGTCGAAGAAGAGGATGCACGGCGCGGCGGCGCGCGCCTTGTCGAACAGGTCGCGGACGTTGGCCTCGCTCTCGCCGTACCACATGGTGAGCAGCTCGGGGCCCTTGACGCTGATGAAGTTGGCCTTGCACTCCTTGGCGATGGCCTTGGCCAGCATCGTCTTGCCGCAGCCCGGTGGGCCGTAGAAGAGCACGCCGCGCGACGGCGACATGCCGAACATCTCGAACATCTCCGGGTGCTCCACCGGGTACTGCACCGTCTCCTGGAGCTCCGCCTTGACGTCCTCGAGGCCGCCGATGTCCTCCCACGACACCTTGGGCACCTCGACGAGCCCCGTCTCGCGCAGCGCCGAGGGCTTGGTCACCTCCATGGCCGTGCTTCAGGTGGCCGTTGCAGACGCGCAGCGAGTTGAGCACGTCCACGTCGATCGTCTCCCCCTCCACGTCGATCACGTCCATCTTCTCGCGGATGAGCTGGAACGCCGCCTCGGAGCAGAGCGCGGCGAGGTCGGCGCCGACGAAGCCGTGGGTGTCCTTGCCGATGCGCTCCAGGTCGTCGTCCGAGAGGGCATGTCCTTGCTGTGGATGCGGAGGATCTCGAGGCGGCCGACCTCGTCGGGGACGCCGATGTCGAGCTCCCTGTCGAAGCGGCCGAAGCGGCGGAGCGCCGGGTCGAGGGTGTTGGGGCGGTTGGTGGCGCCGATGACCACGACCTGCGCGCGCGGGCGGAGGCCGTCCATGAGCGTGAGCAGCTGCGACACGACGCGGCGCTCCACCTCGCCGTGGGTCTTGTCGCGGTTGGGGCGATGGCGTCGATCTCGTCCATGAAGATGATGGCCGGCGCGAGCCTCTCGGCTTCCTCGAACACCTTGCGCAGGTTGGCCTCGCTCTCGCCGGCCATCTTGGACATGATCTCCGGGCCGTTGACGACGACGAAGTGGGCGCCGGACTCGGAGGCGGATGGCGCGCGCCAGAAGCGTCTTGCCGGTGCCCGGCGGGCCGTAGAGGAGGATCCCCTTGGGGGCTTGACGCCGAGGGTCTGGAACAGCTTGGGGTGGCGCAGCGGAGCTCGACGAGCTCGCGGATCTGGGCGAGCTGCTTGCGGACGCCGCCGACGTCCGTGCGTAGCGGGGCCGTCGAGGCGCTCCTCGTCCTCGCGCTTGACGGGCTTGGCGCCGTCGCAGAAGATGACCGTGTCCTGCGCGACGAGACGCAGTCGCCGGCTCCGTGTCGACGACCTTGAACTCGACGGCGCGCATGTTGCGCGCACCGTGAAGGTGTCGCCCTTGCAGAGCGGGCGGAGGTAGTCGCGGAAGTAGGGCTTGAGGTAGGCCTCGAAGAGGCGCCGGAGATGCCGTCCATGGAGTCCTCGAACGGCGCGACCTGGACGCGCGTGCCGTCGGGGGGCGGGGGTGAGCGCCACCGTCGAGTTGTCGGGGACCACGGCACCCTCGCCGTCGTCCGCCAGCAGGCGGTTCGGCGCCTTCTTCCGCTCCAGGATCGCCGTGCTCAAGTCCTTCTTGCCCTCGTCGGCGTCCATGCTGCCGCCGCCGCCGCCGCCGCCGGACATGGTGGTAGACGAGATCGGAATCGGATTGGAATCGTCGACGGCGCTGATAGATCGATCGAATCCAATCGATGAATTGGTTCCTTGTCGGCCACGGAGGGGTTTAGGCCAAGGCTGGCGACGCCTGGTATATATTGGGCGCGGCGGCGTGGCTTGCGACCGACGGCTCCGTACGCCCGAGGTCGGTACGGTTGCGGTTACAATCCTGCTAAGTCGGTTATTTCTTTCTCAAAAAAAAATTAATAAGTCGGCGCAGGGCTCGAGTCGCGTTCGGCGGAATTTGGACGCGGTCTAGACGATCCTTATGGTATGTGTTGGCGCTACTACCATGTGTCCATGTTCCTAATTCAAGATCGGCAGGTTTCTAACAGCATCTCTAGCCCAATGACTAAAAATAGGTGTCTATATTTTATTTTGAGAGCCAACTTTAACAATTTAGAGGCCCAAAGAATAGATGTGCTCCAGCCCAACTGACAAAATATGACCCTATTCATCTGACTAGTGGGGCCATAGCATCCATCTCCCTCCTCCCGACGGGCTCGCTGGATCTGACCACCGCCCGGCAGCGCCCGCCGCCGCCGCCGCGAAGGCCTCCTCCGCGACGTCGTCCATGAGCCACTTGGGCCGCTCGGCGCGGAAGCGGGCGGCGTGCAGCCCGTAGAAGCTCACTGCCGCCATGTCCCACACAGCGGCGCTGCAGCGCATCAGGCAGAGCAGCGGGTAGAGCAGGAGCAACGCCAGCCGCGCGGAGGTAGCCGCCGGCCTCGAGGGCGACGAGCATGAAGTACGTGAACAGGCCGGCGGCGGCGAGCGCGGACGTCGGCAGGGCGCCGCGGTGCACCAAGGGGGAAGGAGAGGCCGGTGGTGGCGCGACAGCCATGGGTGGTGTTCTGGAGAGGGAAGAAGAAGGCTTGCGGGCGTGGAGGAGAAGGGAGAGCATGGCGGAGAAGAGCTTGTAGGCGAGGAGGACCTTCTTCTTGGCCATAGTCGTAGATCTAGTGGCCAGAGCTCCTCGCCGATCTGGTACCGCCAGGTAGCTCCTCGGAAGGGGAGGGGGTGCAGGCCGAGGGGGCGAAAATGTCGAGGGAGAGGAGAGAGGGGGAGAGGAGAGAGAGGGGGATAGGGGGGAGGATGGAGGGACCCCAGATTTGTGGTCTTTGCCCTAAAATTTGGTGGGTTACCAAATTTGTTACCCATATAGTCATCTCATTGGAGGGTAATTTTTGGTCCATGGCGACTAAAAGGGTAGATATGGGCTTGTATGCTCACCGGCTGGAGTTGCTCTAAGGGGTGTTTAGTTCATGAATAAAGGGTGAAAAGTAAAGTGAAAAAGTCACATTGGACACTGTAGTACACTGTAGCACTTTTCGTTTGTTTGTGGTGAACATTGTCCTACCAGGACCTAACTAGGCTCAAAAGATTCGTCTCGTCGTGTACATCAAAACCATGCAACTAGTTTTTTTATTTATCCACGTTTAATACTTCATACATGAGGAGAGAGATTTGATGTAATAGGTGAACAATGAAATTTGGAGAGAGATTTTTTAAAAGTTTATTGATGTGACTAGAAACTAAACAGGGCCTAAAATGGAATTGGTACTCAAAGTTAACTGAATTATTCAGTTCCAAAAGGCGTGTTAATGTTTGGGGGATGACGTCATCATTGTAAGAGTTCGGCGTCAGTCATCAATCAATCAATAAATGAAGGGAAATTTTCTTCTCTCTCTTTTATTGCTGCTTGTTTGCCTTCTGTCCCTGTTGACACCTGACTAGCAGACGACTGGCTCATTTTACGCCGGTCACCACCCGGACCCCGGACCCAACCATAGTTTCCCTTTTTCTTTGGCAGTTTCCAGTCACATCACCAAATTTTTAAAAATTCTCTCTTCAAACATTACTATTCACTTGTATGGTTTTCACGTACACGACGAGACGAATCTTTTGAGTCTAGTTAGATCATGATAGGACAATGTTTACCACAAACAAACGAAAAGTGCTACAGTGCGCTACAGTGTCCGGTGTGATTTTTTCATTTCACTTTTCACCCTTTTTTTCTAAGAACTAAACATCCCCTTTAGTTTTTTTTCGACCACCTTATTTCTTCAGTTTGTTTTTGTTTTACATATAGTGTTTGGTTCACCCTCCGTAACGCAAAAGGAAACGGGATCAGATAACAACGGTTTGATGGTGGGATCTCCGATTACGATCTCTGTTTGGTCGGATGCGGTAATGGTGTTGAATGCCGTTACATGTGTTTGGTTGAAGCTCAGCGATGACAAGACAAATTTTAGATTTGAATAAGCTTCATGATAAGTGACACATTGTCAACCAATACAACATTGGCCCCATTCAGTTTCTTTGAAAAGACAAAATTTCTCTCCCCAACCTTCACTGTTCACCTATCACATCAAATCTCTCTCCTCGTACAGTACATAAAACACTAAACGTAGGTAAATAAAAAAAAATTAAGTACATGGTTTTGATGTACATGACGAGACGAATCTTTTGAGTCTAGTTAGATCATGGTAGGACAACAATTACCACAAACAAACGAAAAGTGTTACTGTACGCTACAGTGTCCGACGTGATATTTTCACCAAATTTTCTCTTCCTCTTTTTGGAACTAAACACGCAATTATAAATCTGCACATGCACAACTATCACACACATAAATGAAGGCTGTACCTTGGAAGAATCTCAAGTGAGGTAATCAAATTCTTCTGAGGTTCCAAGCACCCAAACCATGCATACATATATCTCTCCACCCAAC
>OAMR01000045.1:2070098-2083137 GCA_900205405.1 Echinochloa crus-galli
TTAAAAAAAATCTCTTATACACATCTAGATGTGTATAAGAGACAGCCCCAAGCCCAGGCCGCGGTCGCGCTGCAGGCTCCATCGAGTGGTCGGCGTCGCCCTCGCGCGTCCGCCACCGCCTGGGGCCGCCGCCCGCGCCTGAGGCCAGATCCGCGCGCGCGGCCACCACATCCACCAGTCCGCAGTCTCCTCGTCCGGCCCAGCGTCGCCGGCCTGCCGCAGTACGCCATGGTCGCCTCCATCTTCCGGCCGCCGCCCCGCCCAGATCCACGCGAGGCTGCCGTGGCCGCCGGCAAAGCTCCTCGCCGCCACCATCCTAGGGCTCCACCGGGCTACGGTACAGCTACGGACAACAATTACCACAAACAAACTAAAAGTGCTACAGTACGCTGCAGTGCCCGATGTGACATTTTCACCTAACTTCACATCCACTTTTCGGGAACTAAACACAGCCATTACTAGAACGACATAGCAGTACAACTTGTTCAACAACAAGCTCTGCTTTCATTAGTGTCCTGAAACATTACAAGGTGATCTGATTAAAACATTACAAACTAGCTTTGATTGCTAGCCCTTTCCTGATGCGCCGTTCAACAGCAAGCTATCTTGACTACACCAATCAGATCATCTTTATATAACATGAAGTTTAATTATCTTAAATAATTGACTGAGGACACATGATAAGGGTAACTCCGGCTGCGTGGCTGGAGCGGGGGAAGGGGAGGTGAGGTGTTGTGCGGGTGATATCGTGATGTGATACCGGGGAGGGAAGGAGGGTAACGGGATGGTTACTGGTCGGTATCATCTGATTACGCACAATTATATTGTGGATTGTAAAGGTATCTCTTAACGCCGGTAATCGAATTACTACATTTTCACCAACTAAACACTGTCTAATCACTGAAGATACGCCTCTGGCCAACTTCTGCAAGTTTTGTTTTACTAACTACAAAGTAGATACGCCTGACCCAACTTCTGCAAGTTTTGCAGCTCATGCAATGATCGCACCCTCTGCGATACGGTCATACGGATCATGAACGCCTGGTTGACTGTCAATGCAACATTTCTAAAACCGTTCTGTAAAACAGCCACATACTCGAGTAATGAAACTGCATTTGCCAGTTAACTTACAGCCATATTCAGTACTACAGACTGAAGATGTCAAGTCACGGGCTTACAGCAATAAGGGCTAGGTCCAAATAAATCGGCACTACGACATGAGCTAAGCTCCCATCATTTGATGCAGTCAGGCAAAAGCTACGCTAATAGGACTTTACTACAGAAAACATGCAGCTGACAAAAAGCGAAAGATAAACTGCTGCTATCCTGAGACACTACTGATGAGCTGATGCAGCTGACAAGAAGCGACAGATAAACTACTGCTATACTGAGACACTATTGATAAGCTGATGCAGCTGCCACCTTCAGAGATTGGCTGCTACCATTGCCATGATGTATGCTTGAGGAGGCTTTATACCCATAGTCCCATGCTGTCGGATCGTGGAACCGACATCCACCAGCAGGCTCATACATTGTAGTGCCAGAACGCTGGTATGGCGAGTACTCCCTTCTCCACTGCTGATCCTGGTATCGGCCTACGGTTCGACTCCCTGTGGCGTGCAACTGTGACGAGTACTCCCTTCGCAGCTGCTGATCCTGGTATCTGCCTACGGTTCGGCTCCCTGTGGCATGCGACTGTGGCGAGTACTCCCTTCTCGGCTGCTGATCCTGGTATCCGCCTACCGTTCGGCTCCCTGTGGCATGCAACCGTGGATAATCGTTGTACTGGAGTGGTACTGCTGTTTGAAGCCCTGCAGTATAAGCCCCTGGATGGTAAATATTCTGATATTGTCTTGCTGTCATGCCCTCTGCAATGTAGGCATGTGGCTGTTTATGATACTGGTCTGGCCGTGCCATCTGGTGTCCTGTAGGATACCCCTGCAAGTGTGAGCTTGATCTGCTTCCCGTAGAACCTCTGGCTTGCTGATGATGTTGATTATCATATGGATTAGCTGCCACAGGTGAATACAGTTGATGACTGTGCGGAGTATTTGTGCAGCGGTTGGTCCTGACTCCCCCAATAGTAGATCCAACAGCAGGTGTACACAGCAGTGACACCAATTCATCCCGGTCATAGAGTGCACCACTAACAAACCTATTGCTCATATGATTGAAGGCACGCTCAATACGTTCAACCTCCTCCACACCAACTGCTCTAGCAGCATTATCAGGTCTCTCAAATGGATCTTCGACCTAGGCAATAATAGTGAAAAAAATGGTATTTAACTATTTGAAACTTTCAACAAAATCAGCCATGACAGATAGTTACTCACTGCACCATGAAGGAAATACTTACAAACAAGCTGTATGATTTAGCCATCCAACTTGGGTTGTCCTGGATTCGCTCAAACCGGCCAGTGTAAGTGGATATCACCCTATTTGAAAGGTCCCGGATGCCAAAAAACTGTAAGTAATATAAAATAGCTTAGCATTGCCTCTCAGGAGGAGGAATAAGACAAATATACAAGTACAACATGTTCTTAGATTAAACGTGTTAAATCTTTTTGGTAATCTTAAACGCAATTTTACTAAAAATATATTGATCTACAAGAGTGGTTCGGTGAAGTTGAGAAATTAGCTCATTTGCCTACAGAATAATAATGCAATCCTGTAGACTTGCTTGACTTAGTTTAGACTTTTGTACAAGTTGGCTTCATTTTAATTATAACCAATGAATTGAGGAAGTTCGATAAGAAAAATACCCTGCCCTCACCAGTTTCTTGATTTCAGTGTCCCTGACAGGAGTCCTAAACTAATCATATGGCAAAGATCTCACACTGTGTACCAAACATGTCCCTATATGAGAGGCTGGTGTTGTATGGGACCATTTTTCTCTCTCTAATACAATGAAACAAAACTCTCCTGCATTTTCGGAAAAAACAATATACCAAACATGCCCCAACCTCCAAAATAATAGTTAATTCTATTACAAATAAAAGGACATGTAGTAAAGTTATGAAGAGTGTTTCTTTTTCCCGTATCTGAATGACAAAATAAAAGGTAATACTTGGAATTTAGTAGTCACAGATAAACCTGACTTGTCAATACTGTAGAACATTCAGATACCTCATGAAAGAAGGATGCAAAGAGACGTGAAAGAGAGGTCTGATTTCTTTGTCCCATGTTCTGCCGTAGAAACCTTGCTATATTTGCCACACAAACCTCATCAACATGTTTCTCATCATAAAACCTCATTTCTGCATGGGAATGCTATCAGTAAGTTGACATGCCAGACAACCATCACGAACAAAGCCAAGTCAGTCTTACCTTCTGCAGCGTTCCCATCATAAATATCCTTCAGAGGTGGTAAAATTGCAGGCTCACGTGTCTGGAAGATGTAAAACAACTAGATAAGAGATAGGATTTAACCTATAAATTTGATGAAACTATAAGTAAAGAAAATCTAGGGATAACATCTTAAATTCTTGAGTGAGAAATAACACCTGAAAATAAAAAATGACAAGTAGGCACAGAGAATACGAGCTCAGGGTTCCATTTTTTGGATTGTTAATATTTTGAGCTTTTGCCCATTCCTTGACCTGCAACGAAACATGATGCTTAGCCTTAGCCTTGGATTTAACAAAGTAGCAGCAAAAAATCACTTGATTACACAGAGCTCACCAATAAGACCATATCACCAAAGCGCTCATCTATGGTATTGATCCAGTAGAAGATTCTTGATTTAATTAGACCAGGATAGTTGTTAATTGATATATCACAGGAAATGTCAAATTGGTTGCTCATGTACTGAAGAATTGGAACCCTCGCAGTAGGAATGAACTTCATATATCTACCAACACCTGAATAAGCATTGGAAATAATGTTTAAAGAAGAGTTTCCGCGAAAAAATTAGGGGGCAGAGAACAAAAGGCTTTGTACTAGCTCCATTTGCTCTAAGCGGTTGCTTTTAGAAACCACTTAGTTTATATTAGTTTTGGATGTGAAGGTTAGTTCACATCACAACCCAAGAATAAGCAAAGATTCACATAACTAGGTTTCACAGCACAACCAAGCAGAACACAGCATCTGGCCATGAATTAAGTATAACCATAAATAAGATTTAAATTCTTGAATAGCTCAACAACTGCATTTTAGTGCATAGTTTTATTTATTTAGATAAACCATGATTCTTTTCTCTCAAAAACTTTACAGATAACAATAATTGGCTAAAGCTTACGCTATTCCATGGTTATATACAGAACATTTTTTTTTCTGGAACATACAGGAGAGCTACGTAAAGAGAAATGAAATGGACCAAGTGCAAACATACTTCCCTAATAAGGGTGTATAGACCCAAAACAATACTCACACCTACATTATAGGCAAAAAAACACGACCAGTTAACAGAAACACTACTACCCAACAAGGATTATTCTGGCAATAGAGTTCTAAGTTAATTTGCTCCCTAGAGGCAACATAGAGGAGCCTTATCGCCTCATTGGCAACCTCTTCTAATACATCATGAGTTATATACTGAATATGCAACGAATTTCAAAGAGATACAGAAGGTTTACCTCTAGTTTGTAAAGCTATCATTAGCTCTCTCAAGGCATCTTTCTTCTTTTTCTTCCTTGTAGGGAGGCTTGAGCTACTCCACAGATCAACTGAAACATCCAAATCACCTGACTTTGCATAAAGATTTGATGTAAAGGATCCAAAAGGTTTGACAACAGCACCTGTTAATTAAGTAGAAAAAATCAAGTAAGGTAACACTCCAATTGTACTGTTTTAGCTTCTCTAACTTCTATTTACCATAACAGAAATTTCTTAAATAGCACAGGATTGGCTAAGCACAACACGACACAAGAGTAGCAAAAAGTTCTGTTGTACACTAATCATTTTTCTATTTTGAGCAGCTTCGATGCTAGCCACACAAATAACTATTCCAGTACAAGTTTGTGCCCATATATAGTGATACAGCAAATCACTAAGTGCTGAGCACAGCCATAGATGGCAGCCTCATGGATCTAAAATAGACTCAGCCAGTGCATTTCAACTACAGCACTCACGGTGTGAGCTATTGATTGGTCATAAACCAAACTTATCCCTTTCCTAGGCTCATGAATTTTATAAGCTTGTCAATTCTCGTCTTCATAAAACTACCACCCGGGAGAATCACTAACAAAACTTTAAAAATGCTTTATCACAAATACCTCTCAAGGCCCCAACTGAGTAAATGGAATCTGCCAGCTCCTGCAGCGCACATAATCGTTTCTTTTGATCATCTTCCCCTGGTTTTATTGTAGAGAGTATGTCTTCAATACATGCCTTCAGTAACTCAAAGCTATGAGCACGCATAATCATGCTGAAATCCTGCAGCAAGAAATGGCATATATAATCCAACAAGATGTGAAAAGATCAAGCTGTGTCGTGTCTGTACAAAAAGGAATTACAAGGCATTTGGAACCAGATGTATTTACACTCAACCGGAAAACATTCCAGTAACAAATTACAGAGATAATGGTGGTGGTGTTTTTGTGTGCCGCAACTTTTCCTTTATGAAATGAACATGGTGCAGCTGCTAAATTATAAAGCTTTACCATGTTCACTAGATGTCTTTGAAATAGATAAAAGTTTGGGCAAGAAAACCAAATTCTTCCTTCCTCTTCCTAAAACAAAGAAATTCTGAGACGCTTCAAACCCAAAAATGTAATTTGCAGTCATCGTAACATAACAGGGTCGCCACTATGCGCAAGCAGCATTCTTGGTCAATCTAATGAACTCTTCTGGCATTCAGCAACAACATGACAGGACACTGCACATATTTGTTACTGAATTACTGGCAGCGCAACCACTCTGTGCCTGAACCAAGTAACTAACAGCTGTTCCCTGTGCTGAACGTTTGGCTGATGATAGTCTAAGAAGTATGCCCCATCAATCACATAAAAATCATGCAGATGCACAACAACATAAAGGCACCTTTCATACAGTTTCGCCCATACACCACATGACAAAATTCGAAATAATAAGAACGGCAAACGGCGCGACCAGTATCGTCGAACCCCCCAGCCATGACGCTGCTTCCTCAGCCGGGGGGAAGCGCCGCTCCCTACCGCGCGACCAACAGCGACACCGTGGAGGGTAAACCCTAACGCGTGGATCGATTTGGAACCACGGATTGGAACTAGTGCGGACTGGACGAAGCGGGCCATCGAATTGAATTACCTTGGAGAAACCACGGATGGAGCTGGGCGTTTGTGAGGCCACTACGCGGTGGCGGTGGCGGCGGCGGCGGCGGCTGCCTCCGCTTGCGCCGAACTCGTGTCGGAGTGGTTTGGGGTACGGCGAGCCGTGGGCACCATGGACAGGACAGAGTAGGTAGCGGCCAGGTGTTGGCCGACGGAAAAAGCTCAAAAAAGAGGTGCCAGGTGCGCATCCCTGCTAGATTTCCTTCCATGCCCAAGCGACGGGGCCCGAGGCCTTGTTTGTCTTTTTTTTTTTGGAAATGGCCGAGGCCTTGTTTGAAACGAGATTTCCGGCACTGTTTCCTTCCTTGTTTACGGACGACTGAAGGCCATGGCCCATGGGCTTTGCTAAGCCTAGCGGGCCGAACAACAGCAGGTCTTTATGTATAACGAAGAATCCAAATTGCTCTCCTTAATTATAAACAAAGTTCAGATAATCCCTTAAACTATGTTTTGATTCATTTTACACCAAATAACTATATCAATCGGTTCAATCTCCATTCATAGAATTTTTATTTTTGTTTCTCCATGCATAAGTGGTTATATTTTAGTTCCTTTTACACCTGGGTCCAATCTAGTCCTTCATGCAGAAATGGTATTTTAAGTTAAATTTTATGGGATATTAGAGTGCACCTTAAGGTATTTTTTTAAAAAAATATCATATGTATTTTTCATCATCATTTCACATAAAATTTTGCATCAATATGATTAATTTGTTATTATATATCATAGTCATTCAAGTAATGAAAAAAATAATAATATACTCCCTCCGTTTCAAATTGTAAGTCGTTTTAGCTTTTTAGGTTCATAGATATTATTATGCATCTAGACATACACTATATCTAAATACATAGCAAAAACTATACACCTAAAAAAGCCAAAATGACCTACAAATAGAAACGAAGGGAGTACTTTTTACTATAATTTATAATGCCCTCTATTACCTTGCAAAATTTTAGCTTAAAATATTATTTGCGTATGAAAAAACAAAAAACACAAAAATTATGAAGGGGTAGATAGTTGATAGTGTAAAATGAATGAAAACATAGTTTAGAGGGTTATCTTAAATTTTTTATACTTTTTCATATATATTAACCGATCATATGGTCGTCCGGGAACTCAAAACATCCCAGGGCCGGAGGGGTCGGGGATTAACACCATTTTAGTGTCAAATTTGGTATTTTATTCTTGCTTGCACCGAGAAGCTATGTAAAACAAACCCAAGGTGCAACCTTGTTCCATAGTTACATGGACGAGGTCCATGGCGTCTAACTCATTCGTCACTTTATCAAAGAAGCTCAATTATCGATCAGCCATGAGAAATGACTTGAACTACCTAAGACTAAGATATTATTTTGATTTTTGCTCTCGTGGTGATCACTTTGTTGAGTCAAAATGCTACATACCGTAAAGAGCTTTGTGGAAGGTAAGGCGTATTTGTAAAGTAAAATATGGGAGATTTGCTCCCGTACCATTTTTTTCGATGACTGGTTGTACAAATTATAGAAAGGGGGGAATATTGCACAACAGATGGTCCAAAAAGAATTTAAAAATAACTTCATTAGCTAATTGCATCTATTTGATTTCATGTTTAAAAGCTGAGAGACAACTCTGAATTGTAGGCGTTATTTCATCGAAAATATCTTTTTTGACAAAAGACGTCCTGGACATCTTATACCTAATCTTGTTAGGAAAAACATGAACATGCATAATAGGCCATGCCAAAGAAGAAAATTACAAGCGATAAAACGTGAGAAACTAGGGGTACTGTGTATGGTAAAATATCCTTAAGAGCATGTTCAAGAATACCCAATAAACACTCCAAATAACTAGTTCTGGGAACAAAGGTGAAAAAACAACGCTTGGCACAGTTGTCAATCTAGTTCTCTTTTTCATTTTGTTCCCAAAACTAGTTGCAGCCCACAAATTTACCCCAATCCTTTGGAAAAAATGAGGGAGGAAAAAAAATCAAGTGATGAGCCCACAAATAGATGTTGCAGCAATTGAATTTTTCGTTGGGATTATTTTTTAAAAAACTGCTGGTTGGAGCGGTATGTTTTCCTCTCAGAAAGTTTTTGGTAAGGTTCCTAAACTAATTATTGTAACTTTATTTTTTAGACAGACTTGAAGATGCTCTATGCTATGACGATTTTTGTTGCTAGTGTGGTGACATTCCATTATCTCTTGATGAAATACGTGTTAGATGTGTTCTCTAGAAAAATATTTTTCCTACTGCCACTAATTTTTCAGTTGTAGGGGACTGGAGGAGGAGCGCTCCCGATGCATTAAGACGAAGGCAAAATAAAGCGTTCGATTTCTTTTAGCGGGAAGAGGAACAAAACAAAGAACATCAAAATAGAGTCATAGCGGCTGCTCCATGGCTCAATCTTTCTCTCACGCCTGATTGCCTGAAGGTGGCACCTCTTCGTCCCTCCCAGCTTGTACATTTTTAATTTAAGCATAGGTTTCTCCTGTTTTATGCTCTGGTTTGTTATGACAACCTAACCCGTGGAAAATCTCTCTAGCCATTGGCGCACTGCTAGCTTATCTTAGGAGTCAACAATGTGGGATCCAATATCATGCACACGCTGACATGTTGGATCATATCGTTGTTGCACTGCAGGGGCTGGTTCTTCAGGAGGCTTTTCACGAGAAGAATGGGCAATGCATTTGGCAGATCGATGGGTGACTGATGACTGATCAGGTGGAGCTCCTGCGGAAGGCTGGATTATCGATTATGCCGTGCTCGTGGCTTTAGCTGTGGAGGACTTTTTTGGTCTGTTGTGGACTTGTGGTGACTGTACCAATGAAAACAGGCCAACTTACAAATGAAAGATTAAGCAACATCCAAAGGTTCACGGTTAACATATAGATAATCTTCACATACAACAATTTTCCAAAAGGTGCCCAAACAGTAAGGTGAAGCCATACATACTACATGACAGTTCAGCAACCAGCATCTGATAACACAAAGGTTCCCACAAATAATTCAAACATCCATTAGTTAAATTTAACAATACATTTAACCTTGTTCTAATCAGGATATAGCTAGTTCTGCATAACAAAGCAATGATTTAGTCCTACATGATAAGTTGCAGCTATTAGTGAAAGCTTCATCCCCCACACAATATGCTGCAGAGGTCGATCAGTCAACCCTTGGCCTCTTTCCGCTCTCCCCATCCTCCCTTGCTTCCACCTCTCTAGCAGAAACAAAAAGATCCTTTGAGTAAAAAATAAGAGAAATACAGGCACAATGGAAAAGTATCAGGCTACAGCTAATTTCTCCTTAAGGATAAAGCTATTTTTAAAAAATAAAGACAAATAGGCAGTGCAAGAAGCTACAATAAGTACATAAAGGAACGCTTGGTTTGACTATGTAGAGAACTTGCCAATTTCATATCCTGCGACATTCTCCAGATGATGACTTACTGCTAAGTAAGGTTTTTTTCCAAGAGGTAACCCTATGTACCTTGGATAGCTTTCATTTCAGACAATTTCATTGCTCTCTTAGTTTTGAACTAATGCCAACTGGCTAAATCTTTTAACAAACTTAGGTATATATATACTAATTCTGAATCAGTGATCTACTAATTGAGGTTCAATGTGAACCCTATATTGATTTTCTGGACAGGTCATCAGAGCTAAAATTGAGACACAAGCACAACTAGAACCAAAAAAAAGTTCCAGTAGATCAAGATACATGTCCTAAACCAAGCAGAAGAAGCAAAAGTTATCATGCTGTGGAAGAGATTGAGCTCTGATTAAATCCATCTCATATGATATATTCCAAAATCATGGCTGGCAATAATGAGCTGGCACCAGTTTCAATGTGGAGAGAATCGGCCAGGCCAGCTAATATGAAAACTTTCCTTTGAATTTGAATTTAACTGGATTAAGGTAGACAAGGCAGGGCTGCCAGCCATTTAAATCAAACACAACTGCCTGTCTAAAATATTACAGTCATTTCCATGAAAATTAAAACACAGACAAGTACTGTATATCTTGCATATTGGGAATTACTCTTTGTGGACAAAGTATAGTATTAGAGAGTACCTGGCGGTCCTTCATGCCTTGCAGGGAAGCACAGAATTCAGTAGCAATGAGTCTGGGCGTAAGCTGCATCATACTTGCTGGAAGACCATGGCTGGTGGAGATGATCTTGTTGTGGTGCATGTCAAGGCCAAGAACATACTGGCCTTTGAAGTCGATCTGGGTTCGCACAGCCTCAGAACCTTGGACCATCTCGCGCAGCTCGACATGCTCAACATCGTTGACGACAACATAGACGACATCTTCCTCACACGCGCTCAGCACGGGGCAGACAGGCGTATGCTGGGGTAGCTTGAGCGCGCGGTACTCATCGGTCATCCAGAGGTTCTTGAGGGGGAACACGCCATCTTGGTGCCACTCTCTGAGGTCAGGCGACAGGGTCCAGGTGGTAAGCCTGAACTGGTGGAAGTACCAGTCTTCGAGGTGGCCCTCCATGGTCACGACCTTGATTTCGCCGTCGACGCAAGCTGCGGAGCGGAACTCCAGCATGCGCGGGCGGTACGGGTGGTCGGACGTACCGACCGAAGGACAGCCGTCTGGTAAGGGGATGAAACTGAACACAGGGTCCTCCGGCCCCCAAGGGTTGTGGCAGACGACGATGCCGTGGAGCAGATCGACCCAGCATAGGGAGTCGAGCGCGGAGAAGGAGAGGTCGGCGCAGAAGTTGTGACTCCCGGGCGCCCGCCTCACCTCGGGTGGGAGCTGGACCTCCTTCTTGACCCACTGCGGCGTCGGCGAATCAGAGCGCCACAGGTAGAGCACGGCATCGGGGAGGCCGCGCTCTGGCGTGGTAGCGAGCTCGGCAAGGAGATAGGCGGAGGAAGTGGTGTGGCGGCGCAGGACCACGGCTCCCGCCCCGATGCAGGTGAGATAGCGCGCAAGCGGGGGCGGGGGTACCGTGGTGAGGACAGGGGCTCCGGCGGAGGCGTCGTAGACGAGGTAGCACCCGCGCGTGGGGGAGCCCGGGCCGCAGTACTTGCCGGCGTAGAGGACGAGCAGGCCCTTGTCGGCGCACGCGACGAGGGAGCAGGAGGGCACCGCTCGATGGGACTTGGAGCCCAGCAGCCTGAAGGTGGCTATCCCCGGGGGGTGGGGGAGGACGGCGTCGGGCTTCATGGAGCCCAGCAGAGCGACGGTGGACTCCATTAGGGATTGGAGCACCGATGCCTTGGCGACGCTTGCTTTTTTCTTAGCCGCCGCCACCACCGCCGCCGCTGAATCATCGTCTTCCGCGTCGAAGCAGAAGTCGACGCAGCGGTCGAGCAGGACCCAGGGAGGAGCCATGGCGGCGCCGGAGTAGAGAGAGAGAGAGAGAGAGAGAGAGAGCTGGGGAGGGGGGCAAGATTGAGGAGAGAAGGGAAGGGAATTGCGCCTTGTCTAGATCTGGAGGAAACCTTCTGCTTGGCCAGGCAAAGTGGCCAGGGAGGGGAAAGCCAAAGCCGCCCGACGAGGGACGGTCCAGATCGGTAACGGCAGAGAGGACGCGGATCGCTGGGTTGCTGGACGGTGGATACGACTCCAAAACAAACACAGCCCCGACCGAATTCGTTCTTTTGGTTTTTTTGGTGTGCTTCCTCTATCTATGCAAAAGCTTGACCTGGTGCGTTCAAATCAAATCTCTATCTCTACCTCTATCTAATTATAAAGCTAGGATTGATTTCACGGTACATTGATTCTACGATACGTCATAATTTTAGAATAAAATTCCTCATCTATTTTCTAATTCTAATCTGAAACATAGAACAAAACCATCATGTGATCTCATCTGTTCAGAGTTCGGAACCATCACGGCGGTAAGAGTAGCAACTAACGTGAACTCTGCTAGCTTCCCGATTTGATCCAATATAAAGCTTCCACTACTTGTGGCCATAACAGTAATGTCACGCGTTGTTACCCCATGACACCTTGAGCGGGATACGCTCGATGAGAGCAGGAGGTTGGTGCTGCCGGCGAGAAGCCTGTCTTTCCTCCTTAACTCGTACGGTCGTACATGCGCGGGTAGTCCATATAGAAGGTTTCGACGCATAACGAGCGGGATACGCTCGATGAGAGCAGGAGGTTGGTGCTGCCGGCGAGAAGCCTGTCTTTCCTCCTTAACTCGTACGGTCGTACATGCGCGGGTAGTCCATATAGAAGGTTTCGACGCATAACAGTGCCCGCAAAGTCTAGCATCATCATGTCAGTAGCTTGCCGTGATTGGGCGGCCGGGGCTCCATGCTCTACAGCACCAGCCACGCCATGCCGCAGCAGCAACGCCAGGAGGCTTCTAGGCCGTCATGGACCTAATGACCCACCAGAGTAGGATTCGAGTTGCAACGGATTTGCGGGTTGCATCGTTTTTCTGTTAGATTCATGGGTTGTTTGTTGATTATTTCGAGTTGAATTTGGTTTTGACGTCAACAAGCCATCACGGTTCCTGGATCCACGTGTCGGCATCAGTGGAGGCCATGTAATAGGGGTAGAATCCGACGCACTGTTATGCGTCGAAACCTTCTATATGGACTACCCGCGCATGTACGACCGTACGAGTTAAGGAGGAAAGACAGGCTTCTCGCCGGCAGCACCAACCTCCTGCTCTCATCGAGCGTATCCCGCTCAAGGTGTCATGAGGCAACAACGCGTGATATTACTCTTATGGCCACAAGTAGTGGAAGCGTTATATTGGATCAAATCGGGAAGCTAGCAGAGTTAACGTTGGTTGCTACTCTTACCGTCGTGATGGTTCCGAACTCTGAACAGACGAG
>OAMR01000045.1:2090315-2104237 GCA_900205405.1 Echinochloa crus-galli
TTGGTGGGAATCTTGAGGCCCAAGAAAATTCGGATGAATATAAATCGTGGTTTTACTCATGGTTTTTGGGTAAGATGTTTCTAAATGCTTAAGTGGGTTGGTATAAACTTACATCTAGTAAATAGGAAATTGCTAATAAAACTTGACCAACTTTAAAAAGCTCACTGCTGTGAACCATAACCCATCCTTTTGGCCTTGCATCTTCCCCCCGCTTGCTGAGTACCTAGTTAGGTGTACTCACACTTGCTGCTGCTGATTCAGAGGAGAAGAAGAATACTACAGCGACTACGATGAGTTCTGAGGCTTGCGCTTCCCCCAGTCAAGATGCCTGTGGAAGTTAAAGATGAAGACTCTTCGTCTAGTTATCGTTTGTTCTTCGTAAAGACCTTCGTGTCTCCCGAGAGTAATAAGAATATTGTAATAAATCTCTTGTACGTTTGAATATTGTGCTATGATATTACACTCTTGTCTATCATATGTGTGTAAACATGATCCTGGCGCACATATGAGATGCACTTGGTTTCTCTTCGAAATTCAGGTGTGACATTCTTCCTCCTACTATGGCCAACCACTGTTCAGACTATACCCATGCATCTACTGTCTCAATGGTAGCAGTGCTCAGTAGGGGCTTCTTCCTCCTATGACTAAGGAGGAGGCTCAACATTTAGAGGAAGATCAAGTTTTGGGTAATAATTAAGCAAATGTCAGTATATTAGTTGGTACTTTGGTTATTTCTCTATAAACGAGGGTGTGCTCATATCAATATGCATTGCGAATTGGGCTAAGATTAGACGTATTTGTGTCCACTCAAAATTTCACTCCGGATGAGCTAGTTTCTATAGTTTTCCATTTGGCACGAAGCCCATGGGCCAGCCCGAAGAACGATTTTTCGGCCCGGCTCTAACCCGGCCCAGCCCGGCTATCCGCGGGCCCATGCCGGCTCGGCCCGTAGCCGTGCCAGTGCCTGGGCCATGCCCCTGGCACGTCGGGCTGGCCTGGCCCAGCCGCCCCGCGAGGCACGCCACACCCCCCGGGGCCCGGTCATATAAGCAGCCGCGTCTGCGGCTCCGCCCCAAACCCTAGCCACTCCCCCCTCGCCTCGTCTCCTCCGCACTCCGCCTGCCTTTCGCATCGCACCTCGCCCCGCCTCGCCTCTCGCCTCGCCGGCCGCCGCCGGCTTGTCGTCTCCCCTCCACTCCCTCTCTGCTCCGGTGAGTGGATCTACACCGACTGCCTCTGCCACTCGATTTGTGGCTGTCTCTGTTTCTCTCGCTCTCTCTCCACTCTCCGGTACCCTCGTCTCCCCTCGTCTCCTCGTGCCATTCCTCGTGCTCGTGTCGTCCTCCAGTGAGTGGATCTACAACATCGAAGGCTACTCCGGTGCTCCGGCTGCACACAAGGTGAGTGGATCTACAAACCCTAACCCTAGATCCTTTCTTTCTTGCTCGTTCTCGCTCCTAATGCATTTCTTTGTTGTTGTTGTTTGCAGATCCGTGTGCGCGCCGTCGAGGAACCGGGGAGCCGGCGATGGATGAAGAGCCACCATCCCTGGACTACGAGTTGAGGGCCTTGGGGCATGCTGGAGAAGACGAGGATGACTTGGAGGCGGATCGGCGGGAGATCTTCGGCAGTAGCGCTGCTCCTATCGACATCCCTGATCCTGATGTCGTGGGCGGCCGTGGTGGCCGTGAATCCCGTGATCCGACGCCTGGTACTGACGGGAGTGGCAGTGGGGCCGGGACGGCTTGTTGACATTTCTTACGGTCCACTATCAGGATTGTGAATCCCGGTAATGGTGCAAGGAGTGTTCATTGGTATTGTTACGATACAGATATAAATCCGCAAGCGCACGGATACCGATGTAGCATTTCACCCGGGAGTATTCCTAGGTATCGTATTTATATTTCCGCAGGGAAGCATTGGATAAAGAGTATTGACTATTGACAAGGATGTAACTACTAATTAAAGTACCGGCTAACAAGGCGGGGGTAAAGGATAGGATAGGAGTGATATGTAGTTGACACACACAAGGAGAAGTTCAGGATAGTGATAGAAGAGCTGTCTAGCTAGTGGGAGGACAACGAGACAGGAAAGGATTCCTATATACTTCCACCGGCCTTGAGATATCTCTAGCAAAGATTACAACTAGTATGAAGAATGACATCTATGGTTCTTTCCTATTTCTATTATCTGAGCATTGGGAAGCGGTGCACGCGATACATAGAAAGGGATGAGAAGGGGTGCCACTAACCTCCGCTGGAGGCTCCTACTTCTGAGACTAACGTGGTGGATTACGTAGGCCGTATAGGGCTGTCACCACCTAATGGCTACCACACGTACGTTGAACTCGGTTGCAAACCAAGGTCACTATCTAGACTAGGCACCACGCCTAAGCTAGACAATAACTACTTACTCTCCTAGAAAGAGCAAGCAACCCAGCAGAGCAGCAAGTATACAATTATACTCATCCACCCCACGAAGGATGAGGAACCAGCTAAGATATTTCAATTGCGCTTATATTCATCACTGTAGGACTTGGGTTCAAGCTTTCCCCAGCCCCTTTTCATCAATGGACTCCTGACGTCTACGAAGGAGTGGGGTCGTCAACCAATTAGAAAAAAAGGGGGATTGCTTGCAATAAGAAGTTTGGCGTTCAAATGCCACTTTTAGAACAAACAACTTAGTGAGAGAGAATGTACTTTCACTGATTGGATTGTTCCAGCTGAAGCCTACATCCCACTACGTCTGGGTTCCCCCTTCCTATGAACCTTGAGTCAGAGGTCTTACAAAGAACTAGGCTAGAACTTCCAGAACCAGACTACAGCAGCTTAACCAAGGCTAAACATTCCACATGTATCCGCGAAATAAATGTAGAATAAATAACTCAAGTAAATGCAGAAGATAATATATTGAAAGCTTAGAACTTGTTTTTGTAATGGCCTATCTTCTTGAAAAAGCCGAAAGATAAGGATTTCTAAAAACTTTTGCGTTCCTTTTTCTTTTTTAGGATGCTGGTCTCATGTTTGATCTGGTAGCGATTAAAGAATGAATCTTGCTCTGGCGATCATGGTGGGATTGGTACACCTCTATATGCTGTAAAATGAAGGTACTCTTGAGTTCATGCTACGACCGCCGATTGTTCCTGTGACCACACGCCGTACCAACAGAAAACTATCAACCTATCGGTATGGTCAGTTAGTTGGCGCTACGCGCGACTTCAGTTGACAAAAGCAGAGGCGGTTCGGCCGAATTCCTCGGTTCGGCCGAACTGGCCGCTTCGGCCGAACCGTGGATGGCGCCGCCTTTGCTTCCTACAGCTCAGATGATCTCTTTGCATCCAACGGCTGTGGGCAGCTCCCTGGAGGCGGTTACGTGCTGGGGGCGGTTCGGCCGAACTGGGCCTGCCTGTGGCCGGCCTCCCCAGCACCGCCTCTGCTCTGTGGGCCTTCTGGGCTGCCTCCTGGTGGTTGGCTTCGCGTTGATTTGGCCCAGGATGACGTGTTGGTGCTCCGGGATGATTTGTCGGTCGCCCACGTGTCATGTGATGTTTTCGCTTGGTCATTGTTGACGTGGACGACTCCCGGTGGTCTTCTCGGCTAAGGGGGGTAACCGGCCGAATGGAGTCGTTCGGCCGATTTGGTCATTTCCGGCCCCAATAGCACATATTTGTCGTAGTTGTACCTGCACAAGTGACACTCACCAAAACTCGTGGAACTTTATTAGAAATAAACCTAAGTGCATGGAATGTTGCATAGTCTCTCATTTATTCCTGAGTATTGGTGGTCGGATTTGGGTTGTAACGACCGCCAACAGATGGCAGCTCCATCGGAGAGCACTGGCAGCAGGAGGTCAAGGCCGTCGACCTCCAGGGCTTGGAACGACTTCGAGGAGATCTTTGAGGTAAGAAATGGTAAGAGGGTAAGAACCGGTGCTAAATGCAATCATTGCAAGAAAAACTTCTCTGGTTCATCCTCTGGTGGTACTGGTCATTTGCTTAGACATATTCCTATTTGTTCTGCCCTTAAGAGCCGTTCTGCTATGGCTCAGTCACAGCTTAAATTTAATCCTGATGGCTCTGTCCATACTTGGGAGTACAAGCCTGAGGTTGCTCGTACTCAGTTGTGTAGATTGATTGCTAGACTCGATCTACCTTTATCCTTTGGTGAGTCTGATGCTTTTGCTGAGTACATTCAACTTGCTCATAATCCTAGATTCTCTACTGTGTCGAGGCAAACCACCAGCAGAGATTTTACTAAGTATTGCAATGATCGTCGTGTTATTCTTGTTGATAAACTGCAGTCTGTTACCTCTGTTGCTCTTACATCTGATATATGGTCTGGTAATACTAAGGAAGATTACATTAGTGTTGTTGCTCATTATGTGAATGCTGATTGGCAATTAGATAAGAGAATCTTAGGGCTTCGGCTCATTGATGTCTCTCATAATGCTGATAATATTGCAGAACGTATTGCTCAAGTTGTTTCTGATTATGAATTAACTGATAAAATCTTTTCTGTTACCTTGGATAATGCATCTGCAAACACTAAAGCTATTGGTAAGCTCTGTCCTATATTATCTGGTTATGTTGGGAGTCTTTTCTTGCATCAGAGATGTGCTTGCCACATTATTAATCTAATTGTTAAGGCTGGCCTTGAAGTTTTCAAGCCTATGCTTACTGCATTTAGAACTGCAATATCATATTTGAATTCATCTAATCAACGCATTGCTGCATACAAGTCTTATTGTATTTCTATGGGTGTCCGCCCATGGAAGTTTGGTTTGGACATGGATGTGAGATGGAATGCTACTTATCTCATGCTAAAGCATCTCATTCCACACAAGGAAACATTTTCTGTCTTTATTGCAACCCAGCATCCATTGGTTGATGGCTAGGCACTTCTGACAGATAAGCACTAGTATGTTGCTGAGCAGATTCTTGAATTTCTTGAACAATTTTATACTTCTACTGTTGTTCTTTCTGGTGTGTATTATCCTACTGCTCCATTAGTACTGCATCATATTCTTGAGATTGCTAGCCATCTAAACAGTTATGAAAATGATAAAGATATGAGACATATTGTTCTGCCCATGAAGAGTAAGTTCTTGGATTACTGGTGTGACATACCTATGCTTTATTCCTTTGCATTCATATTGGATCCTAGAGCTAAGATGCAAGGTTTTACCAATGTTCTTCACCTTTTATCTCAGCTCAATGGAAATGACTATTCATGTTACTTAACTGAGGTAAGGGCTGAATTAGCTGTTGTGTTTTCACAATATGAATCTAAGTTTGGTTCTGTGAGATTACAGAGGGCTGCACAGCCAGGCCATACAGGTTCAAAAAGACAGCCTGGGGTAAGATCTTTGGCTCTAGTTCTGGTTCTACTTCTAGTTCTAGTTCTGTTATTGGTTCTGCTGGACTTGGTGCTGGTCTCTCTTCTGGTTCAGCTGCCTCCTCCCTGTCTAGGAGGACTTCTGCTAGTGCATTATTGCAGGCTGCCAGTTCTGGTGCATCTCTTGGTGCTGCATCTGAACTAAATGCTTATCTAGACAGGGATCCTGTCACCAAGTACGACGACGACTTCGATATCTTGAACTGGTGGTTTTCACATAAACTTACATATCCTGTTCTTTCAATCTTAGCTATGGATGTTATGACTGTTCCTGTGTCTACCATCTCTTCAAAATCTGCATTTAGTCTTACTGGCAGGATCATTGAAGAGCGGTGGCGGCGTCTTGGACCTGACATGGTGGAGATGCTGGCGTTGGTGAAGGATTGGGAGCAAGCCGATGCAAGACTTCAGCACAGCATGGAGGATGCTGAACTTCAGCAATCTTTTGAGGAGTTTTATCTGGATGGGCCTGTGTAGCCTTATACTCTTTCTTTCTTTGTATCTTGTGAACAATGTATGAACTATGGACCTTAAGAGCTGGTTGTACTCTTTTTTCCTTTGTAGGGTTTTCTCACAAGGTGTGAGTTTTTACCTACAAAGGTTTTTAATGAGGCAGCAAAACAACAGCTCAATAATATTTGAACTTTTTTGAATTCTGTTGTGTGCTGTTTGACCTTTTCTGAATTATGTTTGTGTGCTGTTTTTTTGTATGAAATGTGTTTGAATTCTCTATCTTGATGTTTGGATTTGAGTTCCTCTTAAAAAACTAAGTTAAAGGAGTGTTTTTGTGTTATGGGCTGATGGACTGGCACGGGCACGCTGGGCACTAAAGGCCCAGGCGGGCCAACAGGCCGGCCCGGCACGGCTAAACAGCCTGTGGGCCGGGCCTGGGCCGAAGCATCGGCCCGTGGACCGGGCCGGCCCGGCACGGCAGGTTGGCGGGCCGAGCCGTGCCCGTGCCTTGTCGGGCCGGGCCGAGCCGTGCCCGTGCCGAGCCGGGCCGGGCCGGGCCGGCCCGTTGGACATCTATACTAGCTTCTATCTCCTGAATGGCCTGTTTAATCCGACACCCAGCACTGTCTACACCCGTTACAGAGTGTAGCCCGTTTATGCCCAAACGAGAAGTGAAGCCTTTGTTTCCGCTATAAAACTACCGTTTAGGCAAACATTGGTTGGGAGTTGGGAGCAACACTCCCCCGGCATTGGTGCCACAACCAACTACTCACTACCGGAAAACGGTAGTTTGCCGTGCGCTAAATATCGGGCGCACGGCAAACACCACCTTTGCCGTGCGCCTACAAGGCAACGCACGGCAAAGAACCGGGGCACGGGAGAAGGGCAGTTTGTCGTGCGTCAAATATAAAGTGCACGGCAAAACTAATCTTTGCCATGGACCGACGACTTGACGCACGGCAAAGCACTTGGGCCCCATCCTCAGACGCCCGGCCGGTGACGGCGGCAACGACCGTTTCTGTTTGCCGTGCGCCGTCATGGAGGCGCACGGCAAACTGATTCTTTTTGCCGTGCGCCTCTGGGGTGGCGCGCGGCGAAAAGGCGTCACGTGCCCAGCTCGTGCACGACGCGAACGGCCGTCGCTCCGACGGCTAACGGCCGTCGCACGCGCCGTGCACGTGCCAGCTTTGTCCTGCATGTGCCGAGCAGCGCCCGGCAAACATGTAGGTTTGCCGTGCGTCTGCACCAGGCGCATGGCAAACAACTAGGTTTGCCGTGCGTCTTTTAGTGGCTCACGGCAACCATTTAAAAAAAACTTTTGAATTTAGCCCCTATGTGTATTTTTGTGACATAATAGCATTATTTTGTACTACATACCCAAATGTGATACTTGTCTTGGTATATTTGCTATTTTTAAAAATTTTCTGTCCTTTAAAGGATTTATTTCGTTAAAGTCAAATTTGAACTGAAAGTGCATAAAATAATAGATCAATGTTCTGGGAAAAATGATATTCATGTAATTAAGACATGTTTAAGACCTCACCCATGAACTTAGTTGAAATTTTTAAACATTTTGTTAGTGAAGCATGAAGATTCATGCCTGGTAGAACTGTTATTTAATTGTATAAATTGAAAAAAAAAGTTTGAAAATCACGATATTTGTCCAGAGGTATTGCTATCCTATGTGGATGTTATGGTAAATAGTAGATATCGTTTTGAGGAAGTCGTTACGTAGGGTGTGTTCAAAAGTCAGGAATCTCACGAGAAGTTTCAGAGTTGTGAGAGTCACGTCTCTGAGTTTGTAGCCTTACGAAAAAGTTGAAAATGTAATTGGACTTCTCAACATTTTTTGTGGTGAACGCACAACTTAGGATCTCTCATGTGAATTTATGGAAATTTTTCGCATACATTTGATAATTTTAGTAGATTAACTCTAATTATGACATTATAATGAACATATAAATTTAAATTTGAGAAATAAGTTAATGAATAAATAAAAAAAGTGTTGTAAGAATGTTATCCATGTTGTAGACTGTAGTGGCAAGCTGTACCTGTGAATTGAAATAAAAATTTGAATTTGAACTTGAATTTGTTGCTCGCATGAAATCATGAAAACATTATTTGTCGTGCGCCCTAGGTCAAAACGCACGGCAAACATGATATTTTGCCGTGTGCCCCTGACCCTGGCGCACGGCAAAGGTCCCCGGGCCGGCATGTCCGTGACGGAGATGTGTATAAGAGACAGTATTAGAGTGCACCTGCTACGGCTTACAAAGCCAATTTTGATCGACATATAGCTATAGACAAGCTATCTGTCAGCAATACAAAGCATTCGTTACATAATCGGCAAAGCATGTAAGAAGCACACTGCCGACCGCATGACGTCACCATGATGAAAGATCGGTATTTAATTAAATATTCATTACAGTACTTAACTATAACCGATTAACGGGAATTAAACCATAACCGATTATCATAACGCGACGAAATAAATAAAAGGGTGAAAGCACGATCGTAAATCTCTAATAAACAAGAATGCATAGTTTTAAAAGCACTAGTCTACCGCATGTCTAGATACCCTCAAACCCGTCAGGCGTGGAATCAAACAAGTTAATCCACCGCATGATACAACTTGTTTAAAATCACACCACCAACCAAGAATAGATCAATCTCCCGCATGATATACTCTAAACGTGGAAGGCTAAAAGCATTCATTATTTAAAACAAAGTCACGAACATGTTTCACTCGTGAAAGGACTACCGAATACGGCTAAATAGCCGAATCGGGTTCCATGAAGAAGGAACGAACTTTATCAACGATGATGGACCTATCAGATCGATTTCGAGCTCTAATCCACCGGATGACTAGTTCTAAAACGACCCAAAAAGCTGCATCTACCGCGTGATACCCGGCTCTGTCAAGATCCATGCAAAATCAACAAGTTCGAACCCGTGACACGTGGCAATCTAGATTGACTCGAATTCGGCTATGTAGAGAAACGTGATATCGTCGTGCAATGGATCAAAACCGAATTTTAATCAATCTAGATTGGTACCTTTATTATTTCAGGCTCGATCACAGCAATCAGCAACTCAAATAACACAAGGTAACTTAATGAATCTATTAGATCTTTGCCACAATCTAATAGAGCCGATAACTTGCTTCAAGCTAAACCTTAGCCTACCGCATGACTCATGATTTAACAAAGAAGCCTTCTCATACCAAGCTTAAATCCACCGCATGATACTAAGCATGATACAAGGTTGTCGATACTTACGGAGGTCGACGGATCGATGGTTCCTCTCGAAGATTTCGACGACACGACTAAAGGACTCGAAAAGGTGGCGCAAGGCCGGTTTGTTGTATGATTGTTCGATCCCTATTACAATCACCATAGGTTTATATTTATACCCAGACTTTGACACGATTCCTAATCGACTACGATTACAAAACGTTTATATATCCAGGATTCGGAAGAGCATCAATAGCATTATAATCCATGAATTCTGTATATCCATTCCCATACATATCCCTCTGCAATCCACGTCATCATGCTTTCCCGAATGCTTCCGTTTCCAACTGTGGAACAATTCCTTTGCCGAACGATGGCAGATTCCCGACCACAAAGCATCTTTTGCCGAATGCTTTCGAAGAAGGCCTTCCTGCCGAATGGAATCTTTCTACCAAATCTGGCCCACTTGTCAGCCTCTTTCAGGTGCCAATTTTTGGTGTTAACACATGCCCCTTCAATTTCGGGATAAAAGATACTTTTATTTCGGAATTGACCATAAATACTCAGCGTTTCTAGGTCATCTTAGCTCAATCCTCGCTTTTTCCGCTCTTAACTTTTCGAAGCTTCGCCCAGATCCAAACCCTAGTTCATCGACCTCCGCAAGCTTCAATCCCCAAATGGCGGACCAAGATCAAGCCCTCCAAGTAAATCTCAATCTTCCTCAAGCACATTCGGCATCATTCTTTTTTAAATCACATCTTAAATTTTCCTTTCGCTCTTGACAGGCCTTAGCTGCCGAACTCTTGATTCCAATCGAGGAGAAAGCCACATCTTATTTCCTTGGGCCCGTAGGAATTTCAGATCCTTCTGAGTTTATTGCTGCCGAATCCCAAAAAATCCCCTTCAAGACTTCTCTGGCAAAGCCTCATGAATGGCAAGACGCCTTCAAGAACTGGCCTCTGCCCCCAATTGCTGGCTGGAGAGACTGGTACAGGAGGGTTTTCAATGATAAAAGCCCCTTAGCAAAGAACTGGGACAATCTTCACATTTCTCATGGCTTGGAATTGTCTCTAGCTGAAACTCCTAGAAATGAGAATCTTCTGATTGCAGCCTGCCATTTTTGGTCTAACGGCGCAAATGCCTTCCTTTTTGGTCATGGACCAATGTCTCCCACTTTGACCGATGTCTACTTGATGACCGGCCTGAATATTACAGAGGCTGTGCGCCCATACAAGTATAAAAAGGTTCCTCCAAGCAGACAGGAGTGAAGACAGGAGTTGGGTATAAGAAATATATCCAGAATTATATGTCTGACGGCCCTCTGTCCGATGTTGAATACAAGGCCTTTCTGAATATGTGGCTATGCAGATTCATCTTTTGCGGCAAAGCCAATGAGCCAACTCACCCAAACTCCTACCGCATGTCTAGGAGATGTGTATAAGAGACAGACTCATCCCTCTTGGGAAGTACCTGCTAGGAAGTGTTTATCATATGCTCCATCGAACCACTCGATTGATGCATACCAATAACAAAATCCCTTGTGTCAATGGTCCTTGGTGGTTCATCCAGATGTGGCTGCAATTGTATATGCACCAGATTGTTTCAGTTGATATCAACAATCGGTATTTTCCTTCAGTCAACTACAAGGAAGGGGAAACTCAAAGCACCAAGGGCTGTCAAACTCATGGAGAAGCTGCCTCTACTGTATCTGTGGATAAGAGTATTGGTGAACTCTTTGAGCTTTTCTCCAAAGGCTTTGCTGACCCTCTCTGGTTCCCTTACTTTAATAATGACAACCTCACCCTTCCTTGTGAGTTTAATTTCGACACTGGATGTGTGGATGCCCAGTCCACAGCTATCTTCAATTCTTTCATCCGGCCCTGCATTCTGCCAGCCGAATTTTGTGGAGGGAGGCTGGTTCAGAGTACCTTTGAGTACTATCAGCCGAACATGATGGCTAGGCAGTTAGGCTATGGCCAAGTGCCCCCAAGACTATTTCTTCATGAATTTCTCAAGCCCAGGGAAATTATCAAGGACTCCACAGAAACAAGAAAGGTTTTTTATTACAAATGCTGTACCACCATCTATGCACCTGACCCTTTTGTGCCAATAACATCTGCCCATCCTTCTTTCATTCTCTGGTGGCAAGAACTTCATGACCACATCTTAAACATGCCAATTCATCCCTTCTGTCTTGAATTGATGCCTGACTATCGACCAAATTCAGAGGTAATATGCTCATTCTTCATCTTGCTTTAATAATATTTCTCCCTCTGATTATTTTATCATTTTGTAGGACATAGTGCCTGCCCCTCTAGCCAAGGCGATCCAGTATAAGATTGCAAGCCCAATATCCGCTCTGGGGCATCAATCCCCTAATTGGGCTCAGCTGATGTCTAGACAAGCCACTCTAGACCCAATTATTACCAGGCCATCTGCTAAAAGAAAAACTGCCTCTCTGCCTGCTTCTTCAGCTCCCAAGAAGAAGAGAACAACCAGCAAAAAACTCATTCAGGTCATAGTCTTTTCCTCTAAACATAATGTTATTTATGTTAAGCTCATCTTTGTCTTTCATTATCTCAGGCTCAACCACAGCAATCAGCAACCGCTACAGATTCTGCCGATGCCCCACTGACTGGTATAGAATTCTTTCACCATCTTATCTGCTTTTCATTGGTATTTATTTCCTTTTAGCTGCAGCAACAACTTCAATGGATCAAATATTGGAGAGCCCTCCTTCTCACCATGATTCAGCCCCGGCTTCACCAGTTCTTCCTCAGCCAGAAGCTTTACCAAGAAATTCCCCTCAGCATGGCACTCAAGACCCTCCTATTGAGCCTGAGAAATCTTCTTCTCCCATTCAGGAAACAAGAAATGAGGTAAACACAGCTATCTATTCCTCTCAATTCTCCAGTAATTTGTCACTAATTCAGCAAGAATTTCTTTTTTCAGGAAAAATCTGTTTCATCAACCAGTTATTCATTTGCCTTGGATGACTTGGTTGCTGAACAAGGAGAAGAAGCATCTTTGGTCAAGCTCTATCAGAAGAAAACCAATCAAAACTGAAAGACATTCTCTCCTTGCTGCAAAAAGGTATTCAAGACCAAGTCAAGGATGCTGATCTTCTAAGGGATGCGCTTGAATCCATTGATCAAGATCTTCCTGGTGATATCAAGGCCTCTCTAGAGCCAGTTTCTCAATTAGACAGCCATTTCGTTGCAGTGAAACAGGCTTTGAAGAATCAATCTTCTCAACCAACTCTAGAACAAAGAAGGGCTTCAGCCAAGCAATCTGTGAAAGATTTGCATATTCAAGCCCAGAGCAACAAAGAGCTGCTAGCCTCAACTAGAAGCTGCACCTTCACCAAGAAACTCTCCAATCTCTCCTCAGCATGACACACAAGATCCTTCTACTGAGCCTAAGAGACCTCCTTCTCCTATCCAGGAAATCAGAAATGAGGTGAGTATCCCCTCTTATTTACTCTTTCCTAATAAATTATCACTTGGCTCATCAAGAATTTTCTTTCAGGAGGAATCCGCTTCATCATCCAGCTATTCTTTTGCTAAGCATCATCTGGTTAAGCTCTATCAAAGGAAAATCAAGCAAAATTGAAAGACATCTTCTCCTTGCTGCATAGAGGTATCCAAGATCAAGTCAAGGATGCTGATCTCCTGAGGGATGTGCTTGAATCCATTGATCAAGATCTTCCTGCTGATGTCAAAGCCTCCTTGGATCCAGTTTCCCAGCTAGACAATCATTATGCTGTAGTGAAGCAGCCTCTGAAGAATCAATCTGCTCAACCAGCCTTGGAGCAAAGGAGGGCCATAGCCAAAAAATCTGTGAAAGATTTGCACTCTCGAACTCAGAGCAACAAGGAACTGTTAGCTGGCCTACAGTCTGCACTTGAGTCGAAGGAGACCAGGAAAGCTGAGCTGGAAGCTGAATTGAAAAACTTATCGGCTGAAATTGAAGCTAATAAAAAGAAGATAGCCGAAATCCCTGGTCTGGCAGAGGAGATGTGCAAGGAAGGTTCAGCAGCTCTGAATGAAGACAAGCAGCTCAAGGCTAAACTCTCTGCATTGGCAAAAACTCAAGAAGCTGACAAGAAACTGTTGGAGAACATTAGCAGCATGGTATCCAATGCGAGAAATGTAATTTCAAAATTTCTGAATGTGTAATTGTAATGAATACTTTGCAGCTGAATGACTTATGCAATTCTGTTTTGTATCCTTGCCTTTGTTTCACTGTCTGTAACCCATTCGGCAAAGAGTTTAGAGCCTGTTTGGATACTCATTGCTAAAGTTTAGCAAGCTAAGGTTTAGCTTACTAAACTTTAGCAAGGAGGTTGTTTGGGTACTTGTACTTATAGATTGCTAAAGTTTGTTAAAAGTCAGATTTGTCCCTGCATGGTCCCCTCCTCCCCACATGATGAGGAGAGAGAACATGGGTACTAGTGGAAAAGTAAACTTTAGCATATTTTAGCAAAAGTTTAGCACCCCTTTCATGTGCTAAAGGTTTTGAGCGCTAAAGTTTAGCAAAACCCTTTTAGCAATTCATAAGTAGGGGTGTTTCGGAACTCTAGTGCTAAAGTTTAGCAAAAAGTGATGTGCTAAACTTTAGCACCATGGATACAAACACCCCCTTAGTTTGTAGTTTATATAATTTAGTTTAGTTTATTAAGTTTTGAGCGCTAAAGTTTAGCAAAACCCTTTTAGCAATTCATAAGTAGGGGTGTTTCGGAACTCTAGTGCTAAAGTTTAGCAAAAAGTGAGTGGCTAAACTTTAGCACCATGGATACAAACACCCCCTTAGTTTGTAGTTTATATAATTTAGTTTAGTTTAT